>WNHD01001540.1:0-31954 GCA_011057455.1 Ganaspis sp. Gsp50 | reverse complement strand
TTTTTTTTTGCACAACTAATTAGCGACAAAAAGACGGCAAATTATTAGCTATATGCGATTTCTCAATTTTGAAGTGGTCCCGCTAAGTTTATGTACATATAAAAATGATACCCATCTTTAATATAACTATAATTACGATTATTATATTTATTAAAATTATATAAAAATGATACCTATCTTTAATATAACTATAGTTATATTAATGATTGTGATTATATATAATCACAATTATCTTATTAGTTAAAATTATAAAAATTTATGCTCGTGACGATATTTAGAATACGTACTTGAAGCTTCCAAATTTGCTGATTGTTTTCATTGTTAAAAATATCCCTTTAAGAGACTTATTTGGTGAGAGCGATCTCTATTTTCGCATAAACGTTAAAATAGCACTGGAATGGAGGAAAGCAGGCGAGTCGCTTAAATAGTTTTCTCGCGTGCAGCACTGCAGAAGCTCTATGGATTTTGTAGCTATAATGCAGCGACAAAGTCAGCGTTAAGTCCCGGATGAGGGTAATAAATTGAACTTAACGCAGAAACGTTTGAGTATATCATGGGTGGCCTATACTTGCGATTAGCCTAATGCCCCGCGATGAAGTATTGCTAGAACGCGGATTAAATCCCACACGCCATTGTTTTAGGATGACAAAAATTAGAGGATCCATTCTCGATCAAAAATTGCAAATAGAATGTTTTCACTGGCCCCAAAATGTTTAGTTATCTTTTATTTCTATGCCGATAATAATTCGATTTTTGTTTATTGTATCGTATCACAATTATTGTTTACTTTATTCGCTCTCAAACATTGCAAAGTAGCGAATTTACGTGCTTTTGCTTCCTCATAGGGAAGCATTGTTTTTTATAAACTTTTTTTTATAAACTTTTTTTTTATAAACTAATTTTTTTTATAAACTTTTTTTTTATAAACTAATTGTTTTTTTATAAAATAATTTGTTTTTTACAAAGTAATTTGTTTTTTATAAACTAATTTGTTTTTTTATAAACTAATTTGTTTTCAGCGTTCGAAACGTATAACGAATGTTTGCAAATTGGGCGTCGTGTGTAGATTATAAACGGCTCCTGTCTCTTCTCTACGGGTCTGGGAAACGCACTGCTTCTCTATATTTATTTGATGCCTAATTACCTAACTGCAACGATAAATTCTCCGAGAATTTACTGTTTGTAATATTTTCTTTGGCCGCACATTAAGTTGCCTCGTACAAATTACTCAAAGTCTGTGTGTCCTGATTCTTGCAAATTGAACAAAGAAATTTACTTTTTGAACTTCATTTTTCACTGAGTTTTTGACCTTCCCGGTTATTTATCATTTAATATTTATCATTTAATATTTATCATTTAATATTTATCATTTAATATTTATCATTTAATATTTATCATTTAATATTTATCATTTAATATTTATCCTTTAATATTTATCATTTAATATTTATCATTTAATTTGGACAATTAGCCAAGTTTGTTTCAAGTGTGACATACGCATTACAAGACACTTTTTTTCAAGTGCTTCATATAACACCTACGAGTTGTTGTTATTCGGATGATTGCGCTGGTATAACGAGTTCCTTGCTCATTACAATACGGCACGTAATTAAGAAAACGACCTTACTAATCACCCCGAACGTCTACGACGAACGCGTAGGATATATATCATGGATAACGCTTTCGAGAATAAGAGAAGGATAGGGGTTGAAGGGAAAAGAGCAGAAGCAGAAAGTATGCGTGCTGCACGCACCACCGTATTCTTGTGTATGGACAGGAAGCGTCGCGGTACCTTTGTAATTAAACTCCTTTTATCGGCGATATTCTAATGAAATTACGAATATAATGATCGGGAGAGCTGACCCTTTGCAAGAAAATATAGACCAATGTAAGGTTTTTCAATATAGAACAACCGTTATTTTCATGCTGTCGAGATTACACTCAATCCCCTTTTTATACATTCTTCTTATTTTCCATAAAATTGAATTACGCCTATATCTTTTGTTAAACGAATTTCTCTCACTTTCTCTGAAATTTAATTACTCGTCGCATATCAATGCCTTGAGTGCTTTCTTCCTGACTTTTACGTTTTAATTAAAATACTTGATTTTCATTTTTTCCGAGTTTGTTAACTAAACAACTGTAGTTTGTTCTCCTTTTCTAAACTAAAAAGATTCATGAATTTAACATCATCAAGTTTCATCAACGTTGATGAAAACATTGATAAAAGCAACATTGATGAAAAGATTAATAAAAGCAACATAGATGAAAGGAACATTGATAAAAACGTTGATGAAAGCAACATTGATGAAAACTTTGATGAAAACGTTGATAAAAGCAACATTGATAAAAACGTTGATAAAAGTAACATTGATGAAAACGTTGATAAAGGCCACATAGATGAAAGCAACATTGATAAAAACGTTGAAGAAAGCAACATTGATGAAAACGTTGATTGAAAACATTGATGAAAACAATATTAACGAATCAACATTGATGTACGTACATTATCGACAAGTTAATCATCATTTTAAAGAATTGATATTTTCGAGTATACTCTTTGCATGGTTTGGAGTTGGAGAAGAGCAAGTGTTTTTTGTGGCAAATGTGTCGCGGTATAGATCTAACAAGTTGACTGAAGGACGAAGGAAGTTTGATAGTAAGGAGGTATGCTCTTTACGTATGCACAAGCATAAACATAACGCAGAGAAACACGGGTAGATCATATCGGATGTGCACCTACAGGGCAGCGGGGCGTCGCCACGTTCCTTTGTCCTCGCTCTCGGCCGCTCTTTTACTCATGAACCTTTGGATGACCCCAGTGCATACTTTATACCATCCTGAGAAGCAACAATCCAGACAGAAACTGCCAGCCAAGTCTTCCATT
Source organism: Ganaspis sp. Gsp50 (assembly GCA_011057455.1). NCBI lineage: Eukaryota > Metazoa > Arthropoda > Insecta > Hymenoptera > Figitidae > Ganaspis > Ganaspis sp. Gsp50. The sequence continues at coordinate 29,067 of WNHD01001540.1, read as the reverse complement.
GTATCAATCCCATAACAAGTGAAACCCGGAACCTTTCCTATTCTCAAAACACTCCTGAAAAGAGAACCCACACTCACTGCTTATCAGCCCTGTTCCTACAACAATCATTTTAAGACATATTAACTATTTCATCCAAAAAATTACAATTTAGAGCAACTTAAAATTCGAAGGATCAAACTTTAATATTGTCACTAAATCATTAAATTCAATTATCATTAATCATTAATACTAATCACTAATCATTAATTGTCATTAAATTCCCATTTTCTTCATCAAATAGTTTAACCCTTAGGTCTAAGGGTAACTCCAGTTACACAATCCTGTTGTTACAAAAAGACCATTTTTTCATCACTGTTAAGGTAATGATTATTCTCGACTTCCTTATATAGTTGCCCCTTAGATATAGACGTTCTATACTTCATAACTAAAAAAACCCAATTAAAAATTAATGGTTCATTTGCATCTATTGGTTCCGTTACCAAACATTTCATGACAAAAATTGTACTCATAGGATGCTATACTATTCGTAAATTTTATACATTTGAACAGGACATTTTAATTGTATTTGTATGACATGTTAATTGTATACATATCATGTACAAACATTCACAAAATGTTTTAATAACAGTTTGATAACCAAAAAAGTTGTCGAAATGTCAATATAATTCTGGATTTTGAGGTGGCTAATTAAGCGTTTGAAAGGTCAATTTGTAGAAGAAAATGAGAGATTATATAGCCTTTTTACGGATCAACTAAGGCGTAGGGTTCCGCCCCGGCAAAAAACAAGTCGTCTTATGGTGCACGTTCTGTCTTCTGTGAAAAGGAAGTGTGGATGCGCACACGTGCGAGTATCCGTGTGCACCTGTGGGCACTTTAAAGCGCGCTGTAAACGGTAGTCCCAGCTATAGATTGAATGGCCGATAGACGTTCGCTTCTCCTAAAAGGATCGACTCGATCACGATCATCGAGTATAAGTTACACTCAACTCGAATCTGGAAAGGCTTTAATCAACCGTTGACTAATTACACTCGATTAATTAGGATCAAAGTAATTGGAAACCTTTCAGGCTCTTACTTTCAGCTGTTTCCACAATTTTTCAAACTAACAGGAAAAATGTGATAGTAATCACGACAGTATAAATATGTAATTACGTGTATAATGAGACTGTTTGTATATAGGTAGAAATGCCCAATCGCTTGTAAATTTTTCATGCAACAAATGAGAAAATGCAACTTTTAAACTTTGTAACAATATCACACACTGAAAATTTGGGTCGGTTGAAAGTAACCGAAACACTGCTAATACCTGCAAACTTCTGTTGATTAAATTTAGCCGAATAAGATGTTCACATATAATCATCAGTTTATAATATCATACATCAGTTTTACATATATCATCAGTTGTTTATAAGTAACCGTTTTACTCGGTTAAATTCAGCAACTAAGTTTGCAGGTGCTATATTAACAGAGTCATATGACTCAGTCAGTCAGTCAGTCAGTCAAAAAATATTTTCTCAGTGCAGTTTTTTTGAAAGTATCAACTTGACACTTTTAAGTAAGCTGTGATTGTAAATATTGAAATTTAAAATATTCGCGCATATTAATTTTCATTTAATAACGAAGTAATTATAATGTGTAGAATACACGTGTATTTTAAATCTACGATCATTTCTAACAGCAGTCTAATGTAGAGTTTTGTAAAAGAAAAAAGTTTGAATAATTAAAAGTCTGAATAATTAAAAGTTATAACTTTTAATTATTATTAATTAAACAAAAAAGTTTGAATAATTAAAAGTCTGAATAATTAAAAGTTATAACTTTTAATTATTTAAACTTTTTTCTTCAGTAAATTAAAACTTTAAAAAATGGCATGAACGTTTGACATCCTTTTAAGGTTTTCTATATAGGAAATTTTATCTGTTTTTGCATAAGTCAGTATTTAATTTTCCCACACAAGAAGGACGTATTTTCTAAGCATGATCTTTTTTTCAGAGACTTCAAAGCTTCTGGAGAAGTAGCGGCAGGACATGCATTACATATTATCGTATGATCTCGTCATCTGTACAGAATGCATCCCGCACAGAGTACACAAAAGTGTGTACTCAACCAACATTTGGCTTGGCAGTCCAATGTACACACCGTCAATGGATTGAGTGCAGGTGCTCTTGCAGTTTTTATGACAAATACGCATGCAAAAGAAAGCCTAGAATTTGCAGTTCCCTAGCCGCTTCTCATCAGAAACTCCTCTTCTCCCGAGACCATTTTGCCACCGACAAAATAAAGGTACGTAACAAATTATTTTCTTCATGAAATTTAGACACGTGACAGCAGTTTTTATACTGGTTATAATGAAAAGCTGTTAATAATTTAATTATTATTCTGTAATTTTTATTCACTGATTGCTAACCAATTTTTTGGTTCTCTGAATATATATCTCAGATCTATGTAGTTCTTTATGTGTGACATAGAGACCTTACGCGCTTTTTGATAAGGTCGATTTTGCAACAATTCATCATAGCAAAAGCATACTTTATGCAAAAGCATACTTTATGCAAAAGCATACTTTATGCAAAAGCATACTTTATGCAAAAGTATGTATAAGGTCCCGTGGAGCGTCACACATATGTATACATATCTATAAGCGTATTTTAAAATTTAGCCCGTTCTAAATGTTTCTTCACACGAGCTGATTGAAATGGATCGGAAAGAGTTGAAAATCGCGGAATAAATCAATGTTTAATTTTCGATTGGCAGGGATTTGTTTGGTTTTGACTAGGAACCTATCTTCGCTTTTAAAGCAGCTAACGTGAATGTATGATAGTAACTCGACGCAAAATCAATTGTCGGGCTTCGTCGATACGTATCACTGTCCAGTTGGAGTGTCAAATTATCTGGTCGCGCAGTATTTTGAGAATTTCAATGGAATTAATTGTAATTGGCAACTGGCAAGGTTATTACATTTTAAGCCAGATTTGCATGGAGGTGCGATTGTAAATCGACAAGCTAAATTGAAATGAGAATGAAAAGAGAGGTATTGGAGATTAGAGGAAAAGAGTTTTTATGCAAAATACATGTGTATGGACCTGAGAAATATATAGGTACCGACGGAGGCCTTCAGAATTATCAATGTATCGTGTTACTGTCAGTAACGAAGCATTAGCGCATTCATATCGCATTCCAACCCTCTACATAACTATCTCTGACTTGAACCTGTTCACCCGCTCGTTTCGCGATGCACTTGTCGCCTGAAATTCGATATACAGTGTGCACTCTATGGCTATGCAGAATTCACATTTATTCTCTCACGCAGGTGTTTTTTTCCAAGGCAGTGTTGTTTATTATTTTAATAGCAAATGCGCTTATGTTATTTATACGTGGGACACTCCACGGAATACTTTCAATCAATTTTTTTTCCATTGAAACAATTTTTTATGTATAAATTTATATTATATTTTATATTGTGTAGGTATAAAATATAAACATATCTATTTTTTACATTAAAATACTAATATATTTGAATATGCTATACAGTATACCTTATATAGTCTTATATAGTCTTATATAGTCTTATATAGTCTTATATAGACTTGTATAGTCTTATATAGTCTTATATAGTCTTGTATTGTCTTATATAGTCTTATATAGTCTATTACATATTTTTCCTATAATTCCAATATATTTGAATGAAATAGCACTCTCTAAATTGGAATGAGATTTTTATGCGTTTGAACACTAGAAATAAAAAGTGCTACTTTAACCCTAAGATCGTGTTAAAACTATACGAAACAAATATAATCCAGTACGAGGGCGCCACCGTCTATGTACAAGTATTGGCTCAAAATAACACGAAACAGATTTAAACCAATTTTTTTTCTGTGAAGTTCTGAACGTTCAAATGAACGAAATTTCTATTCTTTTATTTTTTAAAATGCAAATTTGTTCAAAAATATTAGATAAATAATAAAATGGAAATTGATATTCTAATAGAATGGAAATTGATATTCTATTAGAATATCAATTTCCATTTTATTATTTTATTATTTTTATTATTCTATTAGAATATCAATTTCCATTTTATTATTATTAAAAAACAGTTGTAAATTTTTTCTTTATACCATTTTTGAAAAAGTACAAAATAAAGAAAACAATTCGTTCAAATGAACGTTCAAAACTTCAGGAACATAGATTTTTTTCGTAGAATATAAGAATTATTTCAAAATGATTAAGAGATATCCAAAACACTTATTTCCAAACTCTATACATCTTTTGTAGAAATAGTGAGCACATATTTTTAAATACTTTGCCTTTGAGAAATAGTAGATGTTTCCAAATACTTCCTCCTTAAGGAAGTACGTATCTTAAGCTTCAGCTATTTTAAATGCCACCTGGAGTTGCATGAATTTTCACTTATAATCATTGTCTTTCTACATTATCAGATTTAATCAAAAATGAGAATACAAATATGATCATTGAATGATAAGATTCAAGAACAAAGATGATCTTTGTTTGATGTTGATCAAGATCCGACAGTTACATTAGCTTGTTTTTGAATTTCAACACCGGAAAAGAAGAAAAGTATATGTGAATATGTGATTGTCATGTTGACCGGTGATTGTGGAAAGAATTGAATTTCTACCTTCAGAGAAAAAAGAAAGTCTTAAACCGTTTACACCATCAGTTAGTTTTGTTGCTTAAACTTTAACTTATTGGTCTTAAAATCAGTCAAATTAATATGTAAATGATTCTACTTTCTTAATCTGAATCAGTCAAATTTGAATATACTGAAATAGCCAGAAGTCGGTTACTGAATCCCTCTAGCAGATGCTATATTTCTAGCAGTTATATTTCTAGTTGCTATACACGGAGAGAAATTTACATGAAAAATTCCTGTGCTTTTACGTGAGTTCGGATGCAAGATTCATTCCTTAGAATTTTACTGTGCTTTCCAGGAAAAATTAATGGAGCATACGTTAATTTTTCCTGGAAAGCACAGTATTTTACTGTGCTTTCCAGGAAAAATTAACGTATGCTCCATTAATTTTTCCTGGAAAGCACAGTAAAATTCTAAGGAATGAATCTTGCATCCGATCTCACGTGAAAGCACAGGAATTTTTCCTGTAAATTTCTCTCCGTGTACTCACCTAATTTTTTCTCTAAACGAAATCTAGCTATACAGTTAGCTGGAGCAGCTAGAAATTATTTTCAATGCTAAGTAAATGACAGGGGCCTTATTTCTATATAGAAGTGGAAGAATGTTTTTTCCGAAAGTTTGTTGTTTCAAGACAGCACACGTTGTTTCTATATTTATTTATCTATCTATCTATCTATCTATCTATCTATCTATCTGTCTATCCATCTATCTATCTATCCATCTAGCTATCTATCTATATTTATCTATCTAGCTATCTATCTATTTATCTATCTGGCTATCTATCTATTTATCTATCTAGCTATCTATATGGTCTCTGGCGGTTAAAAGTAGGTTGATACTGTTGTATCTTTACCTTTGTTACCTATAACAATGAAAAGTTTGAGCTCTTCTTGTGAATAAAGTCTAATTGAGGTTACGTTGTTTCTAAAAGAAAAGCAAGTTGTTTTTGAAAAAAGAGCAAATTACTTTTAAAAGAAAAGCAAGTTGTTTTTGAAAAAAGAGCAAGTTGCTTTTAAAAGAAAAGCAAGTTAGTAGAGTTGTTTTTGAAAAAAGAGCAAGTTGCTTTTAAAACAAAAGCAATTTGTTTTTTTGAAGAGCACCTTGTTTTTGAAAGAAGAGCACGTTGTTTTTGAAATAAGAGCACGTTGTTTTTAAAAGGACAAAATGTCGTGTATAGCTTAAAGGATGTAAATAGGATGTTATTTCGAAACGTAAAAGTTCCCAAGAGCTGAGAGGATCTTCACGTATCTTGTGCGGTGCAGCGTGACAAAAAAGTGAAATGGCAATAATTGCCCCGCGGTCATGGATGACAAATCCCGCGATACCTGGTGCGATAGATTGACGGTGTTCTCTAGCGGTACGGGATACCTGCAGGTATTATACGCAAGCTCTCATCGTGCAGGGAGGGAAAGAGGCAGGTATTGGCGCCACCTCCTGCACGGTTAAGCGACTTACGCCTTACCGCCTCTCAACCCCACTCTCCGACCTCTCACTCTTTCCTTCTCTCTCTCTCTTTAACTCCCCCCGAATCCCTCCCTCTCTTCCTGGTGTCCCTCTCCCGTTGATGCTGCAACTCGAGCTCGAATAACCTAGCCTAACCCGCGGGCCAACTTCATTCCACGCCGACTGACCATCACCGACGGCTGTCCTCGTCGTGGTCGTCGTGTTGACCCCAGAAAAAGGGCGAGAGAGTGAGAGAGAGGGGAGAGAAAGAATCAAAGAGGGAGAGTGATACCGCGTGGGTCGCGGGTCCTCAGCGATCTCCTTTTACCAGATCGGCACCGGTATCGCGATCTCTTCTTCAGTGAATGTGTCTCTTCAGTGACTGTGTGTGATCTTTGCAGGAAAAATTCCCAAGGGATGAGAGAAGACTTTGGTCCCTGGGACCGGAAGTGCTGAAGAAGAGAATCAATTGCAAGGCTAAAAAGAAGAAGAAGAAGAAGACCAAGAGACTTTGGGAAGTGGACTTTGAAGTGTTTTTTTTGGCTCGAGTAAACATTGCACTTGAAGGATTTTGTGTGAAAGTGGGGGAGGAAAAGGAATTAGTAGCCAAAAGAGGGAAAGAGGATGGACATATCAGAAGATTGCTGGGACCACGTGGGGCTCCTTCAAGAGGTCCCGGGAGCGGAACAACCACCACCACCCCCTGCTCCTGACTTCCTCATGCACCATCACCACCACGAGGTGAGTGACTTTTCTTTCTTTTAAAAGGTTTTTCTACTTATTGAAGGAATTAGGCATGGTAAAAATAGGCTTACTTTTGCAAGTGTTCGTAATGAATTGTTAAGTTTTCATTTGTTCCACACTGAAAGAAATGTATTGGATTCAAATAACCACACTGAAAAAAATTTATTTGATTCGAATAACCACACTGAGAAAAATGCATTTGATTCAAATAACCACACTGAAAAAATGTATTTGATTCAAATAACTACACTGAGAAAAAAGAGTTTGATATTATATGGATAGCTAACTTTTAGCTTCCATAGCTATGAATTAGCTAAAACAGCTAACATATTTTGCTGTATTAGCTAATTATATATATAGCTACATAGCTAGTAATTAGCCTATACAGCAAAACATGTTAGCTGTTTTAGCTAATTCTTAGCTATGGAAGCTAGAAAAGTTTGCTATCCATATAACAGCAAACCCTTGTAGCTGGAAGAGCTAAAAATATGGTAAAACAGCTAACTTTTTTTCTCCGTGCATTTACTAGTCTATTATCAAATAAATATTTATTTGAACCAAGTATTTACTATTTGAATCAAATAAATAGGTGAATCGATTATTTCTGTATTTAAATCAAATATTGTTTATTGGACTCAAATATTGTTTATTGGACCCAAATATTGTTTATTGGACCCAAATATTGTTTATTGGACCCAAATATTGATTATTGGACCCAAATATTGTTTATTGGACTCAAATATCGTTTATTGGAGTCAAATATCGTTTATTGGACTCAAATATTGTTTATTGGACTCAAATAATAATTACTTGGTTCAAATAAATATTTATTTGATAATAGACAAGTAAGTGGTTATTTGAATCAAATACATTTTTTTCAGTGCATTAAATTATGCTGAACAGTTGCTTTCCAAATCTGAAATAAAAGTAGATTTTGAAATAAAGTTAATTTTGACTAATTGAACAGCGCTTTAAAACAGCATTTTGATTGATCGTTTGTGAATTAGTAACCTTATTGACTAATTTTTATATAGTCAATAGTGACTAATTTTCAGTGGAAAATTACACATTTCTTTTGTAAAGTTTACTAATGTAATAAGTAGATTTGCTGAATGAATCTGTAATTCTCTGATGACAATTGGTCATTATTAACTAAAAGTTAGTCAAAACGGTTACTAATGTAAACTATTCGGTGCTGTTCACACTCTTAATTTTGAATCAGTAAAATTTGACTGATAAAATAAAGAAAGCTAAGCCACTTGGTCATTCAGTGAGATTTTTAACTGACAATCAGTCAAATCCAACAAAATTTATTTAAATCAAATATAAAAATTGTTAAACGCAAAGTTGATGATTACACAAACTTTTGTACTCTTTAAATCTGAATCAGCGAAAATTTCGCTGATTTTCTCAGTGAAATTTTGTCAGATTAGAATTTTACTGAGAATCAGCGGTACCCATTGAAAAATCAGTGAGGATTCACTGATTGAATCGGTACATCATTTTTGGCATTTTCAATGATCAAATTAGTGAATTATAGTTTTTCACTGATTATAAATGATACACTTATAGCTATTTCAATCAGCGATTATTCGCTGAGAATCAACGGAATTTCACTGATTCAGATTTAGAGAGTAAACAATAAAGAAAAGATGTATTAATGTTTGTAAAAGATCGAACATTGATTGACGTTTATAAATGACCCATTTATGTTAAAATGAAGATTGCAATTGAATAAATTACATTAGTCAAGAATTATTGGTTCCAATAGATAACCAATAGATAATCAGTAAAGAAAGTATATCGATCCATGACGTTAAAGAATGATGATGAGGTTTCAGAATTTCTTAAAAAGTAGACTGTTTTGGAATTTAAAATTCTTTCTTCAATACTGAGCTATCATAGAGGACACTGTTGGTGATAGGTGATGGCATTATAAAGATTAGTTATTAAAAGATAAATGAATCATCGATGATAAATGATTCATCGATGACAGTTGATTTATTCATGATAAATGATCAATTTTCGTAGACTAACACAGGGCACTAAAACTTTACTGTTTCTAATTATCTCTCTTAATTTAAATCAGTAGAAATCTACTGATAGCGTAGCTAAAACTGAGCTACTGATGCAATCAGTTGAATTCTACTGAAAATTAGTGCATTTTCTTTCTAATCAGTAGAATTGAACTGATATAATTTATCTGAAAATTACTCAATTTTTTTACTTGTTGTTTGTCAATTTACTGTCAATCAAAAACAAGTTTGGCAGTAAAATTTTGACTGCTAATGCAATTAGTTAAATTTTACTGACAAAACTTTTTTTTTACTGAGAGTAAATTTTCGAATTTTCAGTAGAATTTAACTGGATGCATGAGTAGCTTAGTTTTTACTATACGCCATTAGTAGATTTCTAATGTTGGAGTTTTAGAGAGATTAATAGCTATTAAAATTAAGTTTCCTAACTGTATCAAAAATAATTAAATTCCAAAAAATTGAATTGAATATTGATTGTTGAATGAATCATTATTGACATAAATATTTTAGTAAAATTAGTATTAATATTTATATATATTTACATCAGTATATAAATATACGTATTTATTTATGTTATTACATTTTTATTTATATATATTTACATCAATATATAAATATATGTATTTATTTATGTTATTACATTTTTATTTACATATATTTACATCAATATAAATATATGTATTTATTTATGTTATTACATTTTATTTATATTAATTATATCATTATACAATCATATTACATATTATATCAATAATAAACTTTAAATATCAACAATAGATTTTTTAAAAAGTCTTCGATTTTCCTGATTCCAGTGAGAAACAAAGATTAATCTTGGCCCAAACTTGGCCAATATTGATCCAATATTAGCCCAAGCTTGGGCCAAGCTTGAGTATCAACAACTTTCCCATTGAAAAATTTTAAGAAACTTCCATATAGATATTTAAAATCCGCACCTAAACTTTTAATAATGTGTTGAAAATAGACAAATAAAATAAAAAAATGTCTAAAAAGTCTTTATATTTCGACATACAATGATTTGTAATTATATTAACATTTACATTTGTTCACAAATTGACATATGGAAACCATAAAATGTAATGACAATCATTAGCATGAACAGTTAATTTAAAATTAATAAATGTAATGGATTGAATCGTCTACATAAATGCGGGTTATTACGATAGCTGTGGCAGTTAATGTTGTCGGTAAAAGTGCAAAAATCGTTAACGAGTTGATAAAATTATGTTTAAAAAAATTATTAACGGGTAAAACATTCAAAAACATAATTAAACCCAACAGCTGATGGAGTTACGAGTCGTAAATCATTAATCTTGAGTGCAATTATTGCGTGTAATTTCTTCATAAATCTTCGTTTTATTAAATACGACAAATCGTTCTTTATAATCCTAATAGGGTGTATCGTTTCTTTTTGTGTTTTACGATCTATGATTTGTATAATGGAAATTCAATGAAAGGCAATCACGATATGCAATAAGCCATTTACGATAAGGATTCTATCGTATAAATTATCACTTTAAATCGATTGTTGATTTTTGTACTCTTTTCATACTGTAGAATGTGTAGAATATACTATTCCTAGTTTTCTTCTGACCTGATTAGTTTAATCGTAACTAATTAATAACTGCTTGTATATATCATTTACAAATTTGTCTGTTTTAGTTATTTTTTTCCTATTATGCGACTATTATTAATCATTGTTATTATTAATAGCATTATTTGATTTCTTTTGCCTTCCTAAAAACTGTATCTTTTATTTTTTGCCTCAATTTTGCACAAAAAAAATAAGTGTAGTTTTAACCCTAATATCCGTGTTTTAACAGCGATTTTCGGGTTCTAATAATCAACTTCTGGTTCATTTGTTCACTTTATATTGATTTTCATTTCATTTCTGGTTTTAACACGAATGCAAGTACTTTTCTAAAACTATTTGCATCAAATCGAACACTTATTTTTTTCTGTGTGGTCAATTTCGCTTTAAAAGTAAAATTGAGAGAGACTTGAGCGTTGAAAGTTTAAAATGTTTACTAACACTAAACTTATTGAGCTACTTAATTAATAAGCAAGCTTTCTTAACTTAATTATTCCCACTTTTATTACATTTTTGCCTAAAAGAGGGACTTTTTATTTTTTAGTGATAAAGCTGACTTAAACTTTTAATTTAAAATTCTTTTCAAGTCACAAAGAAATTAATCGATGAATAACGACACACTTTTATAGATATATATGTGTCTGTTGACAATAATGTTGTGAAACGATTACACATAAATATTCATACAATTTTATTAAAAAAGCAACCAGCTTGACATAATTTTCTATGTTCGAGAAGGTTAATTATTTATTAACTTTATCTAACATTTAAGATCAGTGTTAATTATTTTTATTGCGGTAGAACACGCATGTGACGCTACATATACTCGAGTACAAGATAACTTGTCGTTCGATCCATCCCACAGAATATATATTTCACATTAAATAATGAATGTCTTTATTTAGCATAAAATTCGAATTTTTTCAACTAGCCGAAATAATGTTTAAAACAACCTTGCATAAATTTACGCACATGCGTTCACACCTCAATTTACGTTAAAACATTAAAACTCGTTCTCCATTCCTTCAAATCACTTTAAATTTCTTAATTAATTATAGTAAAATAGTCCCTCGTAGATATTATAGCCAGTAACAATTTATAACTTTAGAAAATTACATTATGTTTCTGCAAAATGTGCAAATTTATTTTTAATTGCTTATAAACTATCTTTGGAGTTTTTATTAACGTGTTAAACTGATAAGGTGAAAATAACAATGCAGAACTCTTTGGGGCATAAGAAATTAATAATTAGACAAAAATGGTGTATAAAATAATAAAAATAGTTCAAAATAAATAGATAAATAAATTCAATAATTCGAAACTCAAAAGCAAAAAGATTAGTGTTTAAAAACAGCAATGTCAATAATACATCATTAATTAATTAGATTATCTTTTTTTAGTCAACACGTAAACATTTGTAATTATCTTTTTGTTCGTGAATAGGTATAACATAAAATTGATTTAGTGAAATTTCTTTGCTTTGTATGTTTAGTAATAATTATTAAATTATTCCTGAAAAGGACCGTAATATCCAAAAGAACGAATCTTGCGTTTTCCCGTTAAAGTACAGAAATTTTTCCTGCAGGAAAAATGTTTGTTTAAACGAAAAAAATATTTCTTTGATATACGATTAAGGAAATGTTCGTTTAATAAAAACAAATAGTTATTCGATTCAACCAAATTATTGCCAAACAAATGTTTGTTTATTAAAAACAAATGTTTATTTAATTCAACCAAAATTATAGTTGATTATCGCCAAACAAATGTATGTTTAAGACAAACAAATGTTTATTTAAGACAAACAAATGTTTATTTAATTCAACCAAAATTATGATTGATTATCGTCAAACAAATGTTTGTTTAATACAAACAAATTATTTATTATTATTTAAATTTATTTGATTCAAACAAAGTTATGATTGATTCAAACAAAGTTATGATTGATTCAAACAAATTCAAGCAAATTCAATTCAAAAATTTATGTTGATTCAACAAGCAAACATCAAATTTTACAATATGAATAATTAAAATAAATGAAAAAAAATAAATAAATGAAATTGTTTCGAATCAAGCAAACATTTGTTTGAATTAAATAAATATTTCTTCCGTATATCAAATAAACCGTATATCGTTTGACCGTATAAATATTTGTTTGATTTAAATGAACTTTTTCCCCAGTGTCTAAATTTCTCTCTGTAAATCAAGAATATATGTTAATTTTAGAATCAAGCACTTGAACGTTATTAATAATTATGAATAATCAAGATTTATTGATTAATCCATCCTACAACTAAACATATACTATAAGAATAAAAATAATGAAGCAAATGGTAATAAAATAAGAAATTATTACAAGGATACTCAAATTTTGTTTGACAAAATGTGTCAATTAAAAAAATGTAGATTTTTATATCCTCAAAGAGGAGGTTTTGTTTATAATATCAAAATTGACTTTACCATAATTTCATAACAAAAAGGTCTTAAATTAAGCCAAAAAGAAAGTAATAAAACAAAGAACAATATTCAGGGAAACAAAATTAGGAATTCATAAATGTTTTAAATCAATCGTCGTAGTTTTCATTTTGCTACTTTTCTATAATTAACAAGATGTAAAGGTTTCAACATGTATCAATGACCCCTTTTGCAGCTGCCACAGCACTCAATTGGCAGAATCGATTCCAAGTATAACAAGATAGTTTGTTTGATCAAGTCAAGAACCCAGCAATCACCTAGTGATCGCTTTTAAGGACTGAATTTCGATGTCATTATATCGCTTCCGATAGATGGACGATTGTCTTTTGAAAAGATGAGAAAATAATTCGGTTCTGTTTCAATTTTGGGCACATAACAAGGGCCTAATCCCGTTCCAGTCTCGAGAGTCAAGTCTGCCCTGTAATCATCATCCAGAAATTATAGGCATTTAAGATGCTCATGAGTGATCGGATAGGGAAGTTTATGGCAAAGTGGATATATCAGTGGCATTGGGCGCAGGCGTTAAGGGCGCGTGCAACTTTTTGTTGTTGTTGTATCTGACGTTCGCCTTCCTCGCTTTCATTTTTTTTCAACTTTATACTCCTTTCGTTCCTCTTATTATCCTTGTACTCTTGACTCGTCTTCTCTTTTTGCGAAAATATCTGCACCTGCCTGATCGTGACCATATTCACCTCAGATATATGTTTCCTTTCGCATACTTATAAGCCAATATTATTCCTTATCTTTCAGTGAATTATGATATTACGTGATTGTACTTTATAAAGGTACAGATGAGAGATTACCTTTATAAAGACAATCTGTGAATATCAAATCTGATTTTAATTTCCAATTTCCACTCGATCAGTTTTTGTAATATTGGAGATTTTTTCAATAATTCGATGAAGGGACATTACCTGGCGCTATTCTTGCTTTGAGTCTTGCATACTTTATCTTCTAACATGGTGAAATGTAAAAAAAGTTACAGCTTTTCGGAACATTCTTTTTCTTGCTGATTCTTTATGCAATGAATTTTCAATCAGAATGTATAAACAATTGATGACTGGTACAAAATTATCTAGCGGGTCGTAATTAATATTTTTTATTACACAATATTATTATTGTAATATATTATTGTAAATTATTGTAATTGTTACACTAAACAATAATTCGTATTATTATTTTTGATAATTGAGTCTTATCATTCAACCCTATGAGCCAAACTAACTCAAGAAAACTACAATTTAATTCATAGAAAGGGTTAAGCAATCTAAGAATAAATCGAATTATTATTATTATTATGTATTATTATACATATAAATTAATTATACATATATATTAATTAATATTACACGAGTCGAAAATTTTATTCCCTCTTTGATACTTTATTATAAGAACGTACACTGAGAAAAATGTTTGTTTATTGAACAAAATTATTTTTTTTGCTGAAACCATTTACATAAGAGTGATTTTGTACTGATTTTAAGACCAAAAAATTTAAGCAACAGTTTGTGTAAACTCTTTAAGACTTTCTTTTTTCTGCGTAGTTTTTTGATTTTGATGCAAAAAAGCAGTGTAGAATAGATGATTATTTTTTGTGAAATTTTTTGTGATTATTATTTGTGAAATTTTTTGTGATTATTATTTGTGAAATTTTTTGTGATTATTATTTGTGAAGCTTTTAACAATTTTATTCAATCAATTAGTAAAACATTGACAGAATAAATCCTGATTATCATAATTCCATTAATTAGTAAAACAGAGAATAATAAATTGAAACTATATGAATTGGTTAAAAATAAATTGGAGAGTTTAATGAAATTCTTGACTTTAGAAGCCGGAAATATATGAGGGATATAAAGGTAGCTTTATGGAAATATTTTGAAATGAATGTTTTGAGTGTGTTAGCATATCCGTTACTCGTGACATAAAATAAAAGCGACGTGAAAAGACAAACCAGATGCTTTTCTTGAAATTGAATCACCTGCTCTTAGAGTTGAAAGCGATCGATATCGGGCACACTTAACATTTTCGCGATTCTCCATTGCTTATAAGCAGGGCCATACACATTTGTGAGACCTTCAACTAAGTTTTGTAGCGGGTCGCATAAAGAATACCCGCATCCCTCGTTCAATGGCATGGCGTCTCGACAAACTGTCCGATTGATATATCGGTGGCAGCTAGAAACCCGACGCTCATTCGCACATGAACGAATCTGGCCTGACCACTTTGCGATTCTCCACAAAATGTCACGATTTTTATCACGGAAATCCTCCTTCGTTCCTCCGACCAACTTGATGTCAGTCACTAAAATCCAAATGGTCGATAAAACTTTTACACCACTTAGTCTTTATTCAGCTCTCGTAAGGTTTTCTTCAAAATTTCGTTTGTTATTTTGTAATTCATTTTGTGCAGTTTGCAGTACATTTTGTACAATTTGTAATACATTTTGTACGGTTTGTTATACATTTCGAAATACATTTTGAAATACTGAAATACATTTTGAAATACTGAAATACATTTTAAAATACTGAAATAGATTTTGAAATACTGAAATACATTTTGAAATACATTTTTTAAAGTAAAGCTTAGTGAAGAATGTTGTGAGCATTGGTATACTTGAACTTAATGTAAAAACAAATTGAATACTTATTGACGAGAATCTATAACATCTTTTTCTAACACAAGATATTGGGACGTGAGTTTTTTTCTATTTGAGAACTAATGGGACGAAAAAGGTAGTTTATGTGGAAAATGATGAGGGGTGAATTATTGACAATAAATAAATGGACTTCTTTCATTTCTTTTTAGAAGCATACATGACTGATTAATTGCTTTTCGATGGGCTGATGATAAACGACGCGATGATAAAACGCCTCGTGTTTACACCTACAACGTTTATACCCATATATTTTCTGCACATAAATTTGCAAGTACACGTACACAAACTTGTTCCATTATTTTGCATGCAGGAGCATCATACTTTGCCCTCTTGGCATACCTTGAATAGTGGACTCATCTTAACTTGCCAACAATTGCTTCTTTCTTCTCATTATCCGTGTCTAATAAGCTAGTTGAGTCTCATTAGAACTAGACATTAGCCACTAAATTCGACAAATTCTAGTTGATAGATAAAAACAATCTTTTGGCTTCTTTTATATATAATTTTTCATTTTGTAAGTCCATAGTTTTATAAACTAAAATGATTTAAATTTCTTTCATTTTATAAGTCCATAATTATATAAACTAAAATAATTTAAATTTTCTTCATTTTATGTGTCCATAATTATATAAACTAAAATAATTTAAATTTTTTTCATTTTATAAGTCCATGATTATATAAACTAAAATAATTATGGACTTATAAAATGAAACATTAGTAAACCACACGCAAAAAAATCGCCTATAAAAATCTACCTAATAGACAAAAAGAAGAAAACACAAGACAGAAACAAGAAAACACAAGACAGAAACAAGAAACACAATCAGTTAATTTTATGACTTCAAACAAGAGTAAGTCATTTTTTGGTCTTAAAATCAGTTCAAATTGACACTTATGTAAACGGTTCCAGCCAAAAATGGGCTGAAAATATTACTTCTTTTTATCAGTGATACTTGAGAAAAATATACCTAAATAGCTGAATTGAACTATAGTTAAGTAAAAATTACTTTACTATCGGGTAATTTTCACTTGCGATTTTTCTCCGTGAAATCGAGCAAAACTTTAATTGTCTTACATATCTTAAAAATCATTCTAATTCCATTTGCACATACTTTTTAATGATCCAAAATGTAACTTCATTTTTCCAATTGATTCTAATTCTAGTCTAACCAAAACGTTTATTTTTATATTTTTTTTATATATATATATTTTATATTTTTTAATATATTTTTAAATATATTTTTCTATATATTTTTTATGTGCATATTGTTTTATATATTTTTTATGTGCATATTGTTTTATATATTTTTTATGTGCATATTTTTTTATATATCTTTTATGTGTATATTTTTTTAATATATTTTTTATGCGCATATTTTTTTAAATATTTTTTATATGTATATTTTTTTATATATTTTGGTATATATTTTTATATATATATATTTTTTATGTTTTTTTTATTTCCATTTTTATATTTCTTCCTCACAGAGGGAGTTTAATTCTTTTTGGGGTATCCTCTTTTTGTAACGACCTAATTCCTGTTTATATTAAAACTTTATTCAGTCTTTGTGGTTTCTGATTCATACTTTGAGCCTCTGTGATAATGACAGAATCACATTTTTGTTTTACAGATGTAATAAACTAATAATGAAGGTTCAGGTAGAGAGAATATGAGAATAGTGAGCAAGGTGGGAGTTATAGGGAGTAGTTTTGTTTCTCGTGGACTTTCCCACGGCGGGCCAAGCCTGGTTAAACGTGTGTGAGAATATGGTTATTACATGCTCATAGGCAAAGTAGCGGATCACATTGGCGTCGATTTTTATATTCCTTAAACGTACCTCTTCGTCTTTTCACTCTTTCAGAATTATATGAGAGGCAGTAAACACTTCCGACGGTGTGAAACTTTTGTCGAATCTTTGCACGCGACATTTTATTGCGATTCTCATGACGTGTTGTTCATTGGAATTCGACCTTTTTAACTTACAACATTTGTCACTCTTTGCCAATCGCCTCATTTCATCCTCGAAATGTTTGTCTTCTAGTTTTTTTTCTATTTTTCTGTTTTCGATTCAAATTTTCATTTCCCCAGGTTACTATGCTTTTCATTTTTACTGTAATTTTCAGTTGTTGCGTAGTTTTATTTTCGGTCGTTTTTCAATTTACGATCGTTTTTTGTTTTTGGTGCTTTTTTATTATCTATCGTTTTTGATTCTCGATCGTTTTTCATTTTCGATCGTTTTTCATTTTCGATCGTTCTTTATTTTCGATTGTTCTTCATTTTCGATCGTTGTTCATTTTCGATCGTTCTTTATTTTCGATCGTTCTTTATTATCGATCGTTTTTGATTTTCGATCGTTTTTGATTTTCGATCGTTCTTTATTATCGATCGTTTTTGATTTTCGATCGTTTTTGATTTTCGATCGTTCTTCATTTTCGATCGTTGTTCATTTTCGATTGTTTTTTCATTCTAGCAGGCAGTTTTGATTAAGACGAATAGTGTCCATTGTGTAGTTTTTTTCAAGTAGTTTTTTTGCGATTACAATTAATGCTTTGTTTTAATACGCTATTGTTTGAAAATTTGATTGCAATTTCGCATTTCTTGCTTTAATTAAAAAGTAGAGCAAGGAACGTAAAAAGTTTGTACTTTTTACGATTTATTTATTTTATGACGAACCCTTTTCGTGTTTTGGAATATTGTAAAGTCGAGAGGGCAAATAGCTATTTGTGTTTCTAATTTGAAGTCATAAATAAGTTTTTTGTGAAAGTAGTTCTTTGTTGGTGAAAATAGCGGTGAAAATGTTAGCTGGCGAAGTTAGATAATACGGGATTTGTTGTGGGTTTAGTTTTGCCGAAAAGAAAAAAGAGAAGCTTCCTGGATAACATTTGAAGAAACTTTGTATTTTCTGGAGTAACATTGTTTCTTATGCAATTAGTTTCGGTTCGACCTCGAGTTCCAGCGGCTTTCATGCTTGCAAAGAGGCCAAATTCGAAAACTTCCAAATAGTGTGTCATAAATTGGTTCCCACCACCACCTCTATTGACGTGGTTAGAATTTTAGATTTACACATTTTGAAACGAAGCGGACTTTTGCTAAGTGCAGACTCGTTCTTTCAGGACCATAAATAAAACCTGTACCTTACATTTTCCAAGGTTGTGGCATTTTTCAAAATTATCTTCTCATGTTTGATCAGGTTGAAATCTCATTTTCGAAAAGGTCACTTCTGTTTGCTAGAAAAAATGGCCTCTTCTGTAAAACTGTATCGATTTTCTAAATGGCATTCAAAGATCATGTTTTGAAAAACTGTTTCACGAAGCAATTGTACTTAAATAAATATCTACATTATATTCAATGAAAAACAATCTTCATAATATTTATAAATATTTATTTAGTACACTGAAAAAAATGTCTGGTTACCTTAACCAGAAAGGAACGCTAAATATGCCCTTACTATTTTTTCTGGTTAAATTAACTAGAATATTGTATTGTACTTCCAATCTTCAGAATTATTTCAATACATATATGTATTGAAATATAATATAATATAATATAATCTTCAGAATTATTTTAATACATATATGTATTGAAATAATTCTGAAGATTCAGAATTATTCAGAATTAGAATTAATCTTCAGAATTATTTTAATACATATATGTATTGAAATAATTCTGAAGATTGGAAGTCTAACAAATAGTTGTTACAAGTTTAGGCAAAAGTGATTACAACCAGCTTTTATAATAAAACGGATCAAGAGGTTGAGTGCGAAGACGATTAAACAAAATTCAAGTGAAATGTATTAGTCGGCGATAATTAAAGGGCGGTACACCTGTGGTTGTCGACTATCCGATCAGGCTGACATGTTTCAACGTGCTCACAGTCGCTTAAGACGGTTTCTTTTTCAGACAGATAACTCGTCAACTTCCGGTCCCGACGTTCTTTCCACGTCTCAAACTGGTTTTGTCGAGAGTAAGAAGAATCAAAAAATAATAAAATAAAGCAGACCAGGTTATCTTAACCCTATTTCATGGGACTTATCGCACCTTTGGGTTTGAATCGCCGCTTCTTAATTCCCTCATCAGCATCTCCTCCGGTTTTAATTAGAACTAAAGACTCTACCTTGACTGAATTAACAATTTTCTATTCCAAAGCTTATGAATTAGAGATAAATTGCAGACTTTTTCAACATAATTCGCTGGCGTTATTTTCATCAATTTATATTACACTTTTTATTATACATTTATTTCCTGTTGCGAAATATTTTTCATAATCATTTAATCTATTGAGATTAACAGTTCTCTTTTCTAGAAAATAGCACTTTTTAAAACAACATTGTTCGAAAAATAACATTGATCAAAAAACAACATTGTTCGAAAAATAACATTGTTCGAAAAATAACATTGATAAAAAAATAACATTGTTCAAAAAACAACATTGTTCGAAAAATAACATTGATAAAAAAATAACATTGTTCAAAAAACAGCATTTTTAAAAATAACATTTTTAAAAACAGTACTGTTTGAAAACACAATTTTTTGTTAAAATGTGTAGTTTTTTCAAAGATAGCAATATTCTCAGTTTGTTAAAAATTAATGAATGCTTTATAATCAGTGTTTGATTAAAATAGCTCAAAAAGCGAGGAATTTATTTCCAGATGTTGGGGATTTCGAGGCAGGAATTTTTAATAAATCTTGGCTGGCGGAATTCGCTGCTGGTGTTTATTTAGTGAAATGATAATGTCTAACATTGTTCTCTGACACGTAAGACAAGTCATAATGTGAGACAGATGTTTTACAAAGACAATTTATCAGAGGCTCGTAAACATCGAGCAATCTATCACACCCTGCACTTGAGGAGTCATTTCTCCGAATTTTTTAATTCTTCACTAATTTGTTTTACGCACTTATAATTCTGCGTACAATGTTTCACTAATAAGCTTTATTTATTACTTCAATTTATTTATTCTGTAAATTGTAAAATCCATTGCAAAATCCATTGCAAAATCTACCTATAGTCAATTTTCAACAAAACAATGCATAATTTAATGATCATATTATTAATATGACCATTTGAACAATGAGCGCAAAACATAACTAGTTAATTAAGTTAATTAGAGGAATATCAAGTTAATTATTAGCTTCATTATCAGCAACGATAAACCTGTACTATACACAAGCTGCAGAAATGTTTGAAATAATAGTATTTATTTAATAACAGAAAATATAAATCTATTCCAGTTACAATTATTTGTTTTTCAATTATTTATAGAATTAAATTTTTTTTTCAATTATTTATAGAATTAAATTTTTTTTTAAATTATTTATAGAATTAAATTTGTTTTTCAATTATTTATAAAATGAAATTTGTTTTACAATTATTTATAAAATTAAGTTTGAATTCTTTTTGCAAATACTAATATTTGAATCTACATTAAAACTTAAATTTATTATGTTATGTTTCAGTCGATGTAAATTAAAAATTTTCTAAATGCCAATTGATCGAAATTTTAATTTTTCCAAATTTCAATTCCTTAAAATTGGTGCTCTTAAAATCTAAATAAGTGAAATCTACTTAGTTTTAAGTCAAAAGTCTTCTACTCATTTCAATAAGTGAAATTTTAACTTATTTTTGTGTGAAATCTCACTTATTTGCGTGTCAAATTTCAGATATTTGTAAGTGGTGAAAGACTTATGACTTAAGAATAAGATTTCACTTTTTCTGAAAATTAGTCACTATTGACTTAAAATTAGTCAAAACGGTTGCTAATTCATTTAATAAACGATTCGGTCCTATTTCAATCAGTCAAAACGCTCAAAAGTGACTAATTCAGATTTGGAGAGCATGGTTGTTTGCACAGTTTTTAATAATTTATAAAAAAATCGGAGAAATGACTATACAAGAACAGGGATACGTTCTTGTTGTTTTAATGTAATGAAATTGATTTAAGGATTCTGCCGTACATTTTTAAAAAGTCACTATCTATCTCTTGCAAATAGTGACTTTTTAAAAATTATTAGAATTATTAGAGAATTATTAGAGGAATATTGTTAATCAAGTTTCGGATGTCAAAGATTTTGCTACTTTGGTAGGGGGGAAAATGTCAGAGTCTTGAAGTGCTTTTCGATAAGGCGACCTTTTTCATGGACCTATTGCAAAGTTCACACGGTTATAGGCCGGACCCTTCTCTTTTCTCTGCTTCACTTTGCTTCCCCTTTTCTATTTTCTGTAATGTGTCCTTGTCACGCAGAATATGCACTTGTAACACGCACTTGTCGCCCTTTTGCTGCCTCAGGACTTTATTTCTTTCCTGAAAACCTAGGCCGTGAACACAGCTTCCGTTAGATGCTTGCTGCACGTGACACGTGCATCCCGCATTTGCTGGACACGTGCACACTGGCTACAAACCCTCGCGACAGTTGTCCTACTATAAACGTATTCATGTTACTTTTCGGTCACATTTACACTTGCCACGAGGTCAGTTTCCTACACTAATATATTCAAATAATAATAGGGGTACGATTCAGAAAAAGTGTACTCAAGTAGTTTAAATATTTTCATTACAAGTCATCTCTGAAACGAAACAATTTCAATTTTGTTTGGTATTTAAAATAGGTGTGGGCTATACTATCGTATACATTAGTAACCTTTAACCATTTCTATTTTACTTATGTACAGTCAACTCTACGAATAGTGCCGCAGATTTGTACAAAATATATAAAGGACGCTCGAGAGTGAGCAATAGAAAAACGGCACTATTCGTAGAGTTTTAGTGTCACTATTCATAGAGTTTTAGTGTCACTATTCGTAGAGTTTTAGTGTCACTATTCGTAGAGTTTTAGTGTCAATATTCGTAGAGTTTTAGTGTCAATATTCATAGAGTTTCAGTGACACTATTCGTAGAGTTTTAGTGTCACTATTCGTACAGTTTTAGTGTCACTATTCGTAAAGCTTTAGTGGCACTATTCATAGAGTTGGCTGTATATAAAGTAGATCTCGTAGATTTTACAAAACTGCTCTATACATCGTATGCAATTCATTTTCTGATTTGATATTTGACGCCAAGAAAGGTACCCAAGAAAGGTACCCAAGAAGCAAACGAATTTAGGTTATGTTTTTTGATACATTTAATTTGATTAATAATATTTTGCAAATCATCTGAAATTAAAAACAGTGTTTCTCGACAGTATACAAAAAAGCTATTCAAGATATTGTATACTGAGAAACAGTTTTTAATTTCAGATAATTTGTAAGGTATTTGTTTTGTTTAAATTTATTTGTTATTTTGTTTGTATTTATTTGTTTTGTCTTAATCAAACTAAATGTATCAAATAACATAACCTAAATTTGCTTCTTGGGTACCTTTCTGCGCGAAGTGTCACATATATTCAAGATTCCAAAATAGTGCTGTAAAATTCAACATTCTAATTTTTTCCGCCTATAACAATGATTACTGTTAGTTAGTTATTGATTAACATATGACTAATTCAATTTTAATGTCATAATTTTAATGTCATAATTTTAATGTCATAATGCAGTTTTGATGTCATAATGCAGTTTTGACGCCATAATGCAATTTTGATGTCATAATGCAGTTTTGACGCCATAATGCAATTTTAATGTCACAGTGCATTTTTCGGAAAATTACAAATAGAGAAAATTGAGAAAACTTGTAAACAAAAGGTTGTGTGAATTTAAGAGGCTGGAAGTTTCATCCCCGAGGTTTGAATCAATGGCATAAACGCTAACTCACGCTACCACTCTAATTGAACGTCTCGACGACCCTTGCTGGGGTGAGTTTATCCCAACGCACGTTAACCTAACTATGTAAGTGGGTGTATAAAGCAGTCCCACGTTAGTTACATAACACACGTACTCCATTCTATAGAAGTCTGCCCCCTTCATCTAACACATTTTCACCACCGGAGCAAGTCGTCGCTTCATTAGTCCCTGGCAAGAAGGTCCTCGAGTTATGACGCAACAGTTTGTGGCCTCGGGCATTTTCTCCGAGAACTCTTGAGAGGGTGGCACTCATGTTCCAAGCTCCTGTTAATTTTCCGACGAGTTTTCTTACTCGCAAAGAGCTCACTATACCTGACAAGGGAGTGTTTATCGCGACGTTAGTTATATCTTGTTGCGACTCTCCAGTCCACAGAAACATGCTAGCTGCTCCTTCAAACTTGCAACTCTACACCCTACGTACATGTGTTCTGTCTTCCTTGCTTCATCAAATTGTACCCAGCTCATATCTCGTTCTAACATACGTTTTTTCGTCACTCGTGTCAATAAACAGATTCGTGTTTTTGTACTTCACTTTCATTCTTTTGTATTTCATTCTTTTGTATTTCATTCTTTTGTATTTCATTCTTTTGTACACTTAACTCTTTTATACTTCATTCTTTGCTTCTTCATTCTTCATTCTTCATTATTTTTTATTTTATTATTTTCTTTATTATTACATTCCTATTAATAATGAGAGTGTACACTAGAACCTCGATTTAGCGATCGGCTCGGGGGTAGACCGTTGAATAGAGTCTGAATAGAATTTAAAGTTCAAACAATGAAACGGCCGCTAAATCGAGAGTCACTAAATCGAGTTTCTAGTGTATTATATTCTCATTAATAATGAGAGTGTACACTAGAATCTCGATTTAGCGATCGGCTCGGGGGTAGACCGTTGAATAGAGTCTGAATAGAATTTAAAGTTTAAACAATGAAACGGCCTCTAAATCGAGGTTCTAGTGTATCACATTCTCATTAAAATGGGAGTGTATTACATTCTCATTAATAATGAGAGTGTATTACATTCTCATTAATAATGAGAGTGTATTGCATTCTCATCAATAATGAAAGTGTATTACATTCTCATCAATAATAAAAGTGTATTTTTTATGCCGATTATGTACTAATTTAATATGCAATCAAAGTGGTAATAATTTCTACACAGGAAAAACTTGTGTTCGTTTTTGCGATTAAAAATAAAAATATCTTTTGTGACAAAAATTGTGAGAAAGCGAAGAGAAAAAGTGCACGTAAGTGAGAACTAGGATTTGAATTTATAGGAAAACAGAAACAATTCGTAACCGTAAAACGACCCCTTTCTGGGGAATGAGGCAGTTCCTCTTTGCAAATTCCCCTTTTCCGGCTCAGCAAGCCACTTTTCCCGCTTATTCAGCAATGATTCAATTCGGATGTGCTTTTTACGCCCGGCAAAGTCACGGTGGGAGGTTACCGAATCTCGGTAGAGAGTTAGACCTAACCTAAAAGGTGGCAGAAGAGAGAAAGCTTATCCTCGGCGCAGGAAACAGATTGCCCGATATTCAGACGCCCTCGGGACGTTCGTTCACCCCCGTTCTTTCGTTTCGCTTCGTCGTTCGACTTCCGAACCATCGAGCCAGCAATCAGAGGGAGATGAAAGTGCGAGGTGGAGGCTGAACTCCTACTAGAGTCAACTAACCAACAAGTCGTTCCCTTAATTCCGCAAAGTCACTTCTTTTTCTCTGACACTCTTTCTTTTCATTATATTCTCCCGAATTTCGCTCAGTTTTATCATTCAGGATTTCTTTGTCTTTCTTTTCTTCTTTCTTATCTTTCTTCTTTTCTTTTTTTTTATCTTTCTTCTTTCCTTCTTTCCTTCTTATCTTCTTTTTTTCTTCTCTTCAATCTCGAGAATGGACAAGTTTTTCGTCAAGTTTCTTTCCTCTTTCCTCTTTCCTCTTTCCTCTTTCCTTCTTATTTTCTATTTTCTTCTCTCAATCTGGAGAAAGACCGAGTTTTTCGTCAAATTTCTTTCTTCTTTCCTTCTTATTTTCTTTTTTCTTCTCTTCAATCTCAAGAATGTCCAAGTTTCTCGTCAAGTTTCTTCCTTCTTTCCTTCCTTTTTTTCTCTTCTCTTCAATCTCGAGAAGGGCCAACTTTCTCGTCAATTCCTGATCAACCTTTTGAGATTCATGTCAAAGTTATTTAACACTGACTTTGAAAGCTGTAGTTTTTAATCATGGATTTTGGTTTCTGTTTTAAAATTGCTTAGTTTAGTGAGTTAAAGAGGTTAGTTTAGAAATTTCAGATTTTGTATTTGAGGGACACGAAAGGGAACAAATGACTAGATTTAAAGTAGAGGACAAGTTAAATCTGGTTTGTGGTTTAGGAAGATCCTTACGTGTCTTCGCTTGCCTCTTTCCGGGCTGTGTAACAATGTCAGTTGGGATGCTTGGAGCTACAAGATGATACTTTGTAGACATGGTGCTTAATGAGTGGTTCTTCAATTAGGATCGTTACACGTTCTTAAACTTAAACCTCCATTTCCCGGAAAGGCGGATAATCTCGATCATCCTAATCATTCATGCGCGTAATTAGATCACGCAAATTGAATCCTTAGATTTCAAAATTCACTCTCTTGGTACATCAAAAGATCTTGTTATACTGCAAAAACTGCCTTACGGTAAAACATTTTCAAGACATCCGTTTTTGCATTGTACTTTATTCCGAAAGCATGAAATTTTATTGTTATTGTTGTTTATTTTCTTGTTAAGCTATTCATCTTGTTGTTATTCATCTTGTTGTTATTCATCTTGTTGTTATTCATCTCATAATAAAAAAATGTTCATTATAAAATTTTGGTTATATTCAACACTGTAAAAAAGAAGTCTTACTTTCAGACCATTTTAGACTGGACCCGTTTACGTCAGATCCAATTTTAACTAAATTTCAGCATCAAGAGTTGGATTTTAAGACCTAAAACTGACTTATTTTTTTAAGGCATATTTGCTGACTTTCGAACATTTTGGTTTTAAGATGTAAACGGTTTAAGACTATTTTTTTGCTGTGAACTTTGGTTAGATTCAATTTTGGTTAGATTCAACTTTGGTTATATTCTACTTTGGTTATATTCAACTTTGGTTATATTCTACTTTGGTTATATTCAACTCTGCGGTTATATTCAAGTTGGTTATATTAACAAATTGTTAGAGCTATTCAGATTTTATTCCGTGAGTGTATAAGAATAGTAATTGCGGAAGCATTTTTGCAGACAGTGGGTTTTTACGATGAAAATTGACTGGCAAATATAGTAA
The DNA here is from genome assembly GCA_011057455.1 of Ganaspis sp. Gsp50. Classification (NCBI taxonomy): domain Eukaryota; kingdom Metazoa; phylum Arthropoda; class Insecta; order Hymenoptera; family Figitidae; genus Ganaspis; species Ganaspis sp. Gsp50. Next base: position 2,389 of record WNHD01001540.1, on the reverse strand, counting down.
TATGCACTTGCGTGTATTTTATCTTGCTTGAGACAGTTGACATAATGGTGGTTTATCTAACAGAAGAGCACATCGATCCCAGTCAGTAAGTCGCATATTAATTCTGTTGGTACCTTGTAGCGTCGAGCAAAAGCAGCTGCTGACTCGTTTACGGCACGAGAAGATCTCACCTGTAACCTATCTCTCTGCCCCACCAAACACATTCAACCACCACTTCCATTACCACCTCTTTTCAAACAGATCACGAATCCCTTATTCTTCCTGATTATTATTCTGCTTTCAAATCGCTGTATTTAAAATCATGTATACATTTATCAATTCCAAGTGGCATGTGTTTTACATTTTTGGCTTTTCTCCTACCTTACAATCTTCTACATGTTCAACACTTGTTTACAAATAAAACATTGCACATACTTTTTTTCTATACTCGCATATTTTTAGTTGCCTTTCCCTCTGCAGAAAAAATTGCTCCTTGTGAGCAATAATTGGCATCAAACGCCAATATCGTATTTTTTACTAAAAAAATTTTAAATTTTAAATGTGGATTCTTAATTTCAAATGTGAATTCTTAATTTCAAATGTGAATTCTTAATTTCAAATGTGAAAATAAAAATTAATGAAATTTTGTATAAATGATGGAAAATGTTTGAACAATGAAACAACGAATATCCAAAAAGTGGAATATAGGCAATTTTAAATTGATTATTTTTGACAGATGGGTAAGAATTTTTATAAGAGCAGAAAGGGATTAAAGAGCTAATGACGATGACCTGAGTGATGTCTGTCGAGCTGCTTAATGTGCGTGTTAGACGAATATAAACGTGCTTAACGTGTGTTTTGCGAGGCTAGATCGGAGAAGGAATAAAAGAGGAAAAAATCATAACGTATTGCTGGGGGGTGACGACGTGGCAGGAATATCGGGACCACGATCTTTTTGTCGAGGACTGAAACGAGCATGATGGATTGGTCGCGTCGTTTTATCAATCGTTTAAACGTTACCGCGTCTTGATCAAATAAGAAAAGAGCCATAAGCATACCTGCACCAAGGTAGCTATATTATTTGTCAATGGCACCAAGCCCTCGAATCTTACAGACCATGTCATCCATCACTGTAGCTATGCTTGTCGCGAGACTCGAACACTTACCTTCACGAATAGCTTTTTCTTCACAGCAATAACATCTCAACAAATATCCGCAAAATACTCCATAAAAATGCTCATTTTAGTTTTCTTTTCATTTTCTCTCAGCACGTTCTCTGAAATCAAACATTTTTACATTTTTACAATTCAAATTTTTTAAATACTTTTTTTGTTTTTACAGTTTGTGAACTTTAGCAACGAAATATATATAATAGATTATAAATAACAATATAAATATATATAACAGTAAATAATAACTGAAATTTCAGTCACTTTTGACTGATTTGCAATGAAATTTCACTGATTGAAATCGCGAGAAGTGGGCCACTGAATTTCAGTCATTTTTCACTGAAGATCAGTCGTTTTTCACTAATTCAGTTTTAGAGAGAAGGAACGAAATGTCATTGAAAGAGTTTTTTCTAACAAAAAAATTCTACAGATTTTTCAGTTTTTTAATAAATAAGGTTCAGAGGGTAATTTAAATTTAAACCCTTTTAGCATGAATTTTCAGGCATTTTTCTTTCTTCCACAAGATTGAAAAGAGAGATTACTGGATTCTAAAGGAATCAATGTATGGCTTAATCAGATTTTGGGAGAAGTTACGTATAGCGCCTAATTTTCGATTCGGATAAGTTTTCGTAAATGTTGCGTAAAAAAAGAAATTATCATCTGACGTGTATATTCTGTTTGAAATTCAGAATTGTTTTAGTCTCTAAATTCGGAATTGTTTATGGTTGATGAGAAATTCTGTATACAGAATATTCATATATGCATATATACAGAATCAAACATATGAATGTATATATACATTCAATATATGTATATATTCAATGTATATACATATGAATATAAAATATATAAACATATGAATATACATTCATATGTTTGATTCTTCATTCATCTATGGTTTCCCATTGTCGAAAGTTTTAAAAATTTGAAACGATCAAACGAATTTGAAACGAAATTTGAAACGATCAAACGAATTTGAAACGAAGTTTGAAACGATCAAAGTGGACTGACACTAAGAAATTGTTTTGTCATACGTGAGTCTGGACAATTGATCGTTGAATATTCATACACTGCACGAATAGGTACATTAAATTGTAGAGACATAAGGCAAACGCGTAGTGAATTTTAATACTATTTAAATCTGCCCAGTGGGAAATTGACTAAAGGCGCAATACTGCGCCAGTACTGGCAGCATCGGCGCGATACTGAATATCAGTACTGGCGCAACGTTGGCAGGACGT
>WNHD01001539.1:18371-29420 GCA_011057455.1 Ganaspis sp. Gsp50 | reverse complement strand
ATAATAATAATAATAGTAAGAATAACAATAATAATAATAGTAAGAATAATAATAATAATAATAATAATAATAATAATAATAATAATAATGATAATAATAATAATAATATAATCATCTTAATGTAAATAATAAAATAAATAATGAAGATTCTATCACTCGGTAGTTTCTTAATATATATGTATATTAATAATCATAAAAATACTAATATAATAATAATAATAATATAATATAATAATACAACAGATTCTGATTTTAAAGGAAAGAAGTCACATGAATTTAAAATAATTACAAATAAATACAAAAATTAAATAATTAATTATGCAGTTGTCAATAAAATCACGTACTGTTGAATCAATAAACCAAAACAGGTTGTTTTTAAGTTTATGTAACTTATTTATGTTTATATAATTATATTTAAACGAAAAAAGATTGCAAGCAGAAGTGAAAGTATATCTTGGAAAACTTGGCTACACTGAAAAAAATGTCTGGTTAACTTAACCAGAAAAGAATGTTAATTAGACTTTTACAATTTTTTCTGAGTTAATTGACTAGAATTTAGGTTAATTTAACTAGAATTTTGGTCAGCTTAACTAAAATTATAGTTAACCTAACTAAAATTTCGGTTAAACTAACTAAAATATTGAACTAAAATTTCGGTTAACCTAACTAAAGTGTTGGTTAACCTAACTAAAATTTCGGTCAACCTAACTGAAATGTTGGTTAATGTAACTAAAATTTTGGTTACAACTTAACAAAAATTCTAGTTAACTCAACGAAAATTATAGTTGATTTAACCAGAAAAAGTATATACTCTCAGTAACTATAGGTATACTGATTTATATAAAAAGTTAAAATTAAATAGAAGATTGTCGAGTTTTTCCATTTATTTAAAGTTTTTTCTCCTTTCTTTTTTCAGGGCATCAATTCCAGGCAGGCTCTTGAGGAAAATACACCAGATGTCGAGGACATTTTAAAGGTGAGAGACTTTACCTGCATTTTCTGAGTTTTAGCTACTAAGCACAACTTTTAGGGTTCGAGGGTAATCTTTAAGCTAGTCAGTTTACGGCCGATCGTAACTTTCTTTCCCTTCAAACTTGAATTGGGAATTTCCCCTTGTTTCGTCGGATTATTTTTCACTTATTTAGATCCTCTTTTCGTTTAACCCTTTTTAAAAAAGTTAAGTAGTTTTATTAGTCGCTGAAATCTCTCACAGTGTCACAATTTTGATTGCGATGATTTTTTTATTATAATTATTATTATTATCATTATTACTATTATTATTATCATTACTATTGTCATTATTATCATCATTATTACTATTATCATTAATATCATCATTATTACTATTATCATTATTATCATTATTATCATTATTACTATTATCAATGTTATTATCACATGGTTCAATAATCACTTCAGGCATTATTATCTCAATATAGTTGACGCAATAAGCATCTAAAGTTATTGATTGAGATATTGATTATATTATAATTAATTAGTAATCTATATCTAGAAAATCAATTTATAAATCATAGTCTGTTGATAGTGGACATTAAAAAGATTAATTATTACTAGAAGAGTGTACCAAAAAAGAAAGGAAATCGACGATAAGAATTTGATTAATTTTGATAGTTATTAGGGAGCTTTTTTAAAAGAAAATAACGCTAATTTGTAATGGGGAAGAAGCTTTTTATTATCAGCAGATGTCATTAATGCCAGTAATTAAAAAAACATTGTAAAGGTAATTACTATAATTAGGGAACGAATTTTATTTCTAGAGTTAAAATTGATATTTTTTTTGTAATTAAACAGTCAAAGTTTTTTTATTAACCTTTTTTCATAAGTAGGTACATTTTTTATTATAATAAATATAACGAAAAGAATAATAATAAAAAAAAATTGTTATTGTCAATATTGTTATTGTAGTTATTATTATCATTATTAATATTATTGTAATAATGATTTTTATTAATAATAATAATAATAATAATAATATTAATAATTATAATAAGTTGTTATTGTTAATATTGTTATTGTAGTTATTATTATTAATAATATTATTGTAATAATGATTTTTATTGATAATAATAATAATAATGATAATAATGATAATAATAATAATAATAATAATAATATTTGAGATAGTAATTACTGAAATAATTTTTGTTTGCATACATGGTTGAAAATTGGTTCCAATTAGAGGTAGAGAGCATATTCCCGCGAGAGATGAGCATCACCTCATCATTATTTTATAACCCTTTGATGCCAATTTGAATACGTAAAATCTTTCAGATTTTCGTGGCATTAAGGGTGAAGCTTAAATAACAAAAGGACCTGCTTTAAAAAGATTCCCCTTGAAATTTGAGACGAAGTTGGAGGCCAACAAGCTCGCCTTGCTTAGAGATGACAAAATTCTAATTCCCAAAGGAGCTATCGATCGGGAAGCAATTTAAACACAAAGATGAGTCATCATTGTAACATGGTCTCCCCTTCGATTTGGTTGCTCGTGATTCATCTTTTACCCTCTCTCTCTCTCTCTCTCTCTCTCTCTCTCTCTCTCTCTCTCTCTCTCTCTCTCTCTCTCTCTCTCTGCTCGAGAGAAAAACTCAACCCGCAGAAGCGTAATCTCTTGATTGACCCGAAACCCAGAGGCGGGATTGTCTATTCGAAAATAAGAGGATAGTCGCCTATCTGCACCCCAAAAAATAACGATAATATCAAGTTTCTATTGCGCAATTTTAGGGTTGTAGGACGAGATCCGTGACTAGTCTATAAATGATTATTAGATGCTTTTTAGGGTTCGTGGAGTAACCGAAAGGAAATCTGCGATAAAAGCACTGAATTTAGTGGCTTCTTTTACACCGTAAATACGTTTACAAAAACTCAGTGGGAGTTCTCAAAGCGGATTTTATGTTTAGCTGATTCTTTATTGATTCTTCTCACTTTGCCATCTTAATGCACAATCTTTATTTCTGGCTCTTTTATTATACACATTTTCAATTTTTTCTTATATTAAATCCTATTCGAAATATTATTTCTCCATTTTATTTAAACAATTTTTCTTTAATAAAATATTAAATTGATTGAAATAAACGTCAAACAGATACAGTCCACAACGTTTATTTATTTTTACTTTTTTACTTAAACATTCATTTTTGTCAGTTATTTTAAATTGTTTACTTTTATTTGTTTTTCTGTTCACACTTATTTGTTATTTCAATTTATTTACATAATTGGAGTTGACGTTTGATCAATGATTCAAAAAAAAATTAACGTGTGATCAAGCGGAACATTATAAACAGTTTTGCCTACAAGTTTCTCTTTATAAAATTAATTAATTAATTAAATTACCTTTATAAAATTAATTTTCAAAAAACCCTTTGGCATTAGAATAGAAAAGGAAAAAGAAATGGAAAAATATTTTTAGTTTGAATCGTTGATCAGTATGGATTTAACTGCGTATGTGTTTGATGTTTATTTCAAATTTCTTTAATAATTTTATCTGCTTTGTTTAACGTTAATGTTGGTTTGTTTTTTAATAACAAGTTCTTTATTCTTGATAACACTCTATTTTTAAAAACACCCTATTTTTCATAACACTCTATTTTTAATATCACTATTTTTAATAACACTATTTTTCATAACTTTTTCTTTCTTTTTAATTAACAAAACTTCTCCCTTTTCATAATATTTACTTAATATTGATTCTCTATGTCTTAACTTTTTCTATACTTATTTGATTTATTTCTACTCCGGCAGAAAATAATTAACTGTGAGTCCTGCCGGGGATATATTTATTATTTGACACAACGATAAGTGTATTAATTTGCTAGATGTTTATTTGCATAAAGATTTATTTCTGGCTTCTCATGATAAATTACGCACGCAAGTGAAATTTCATTTGTCTCGAATAAATTAGTATCGAGTGAGTTTTTTTCTTATTTAATCTGCAATCATTAATCCAGCACTTTCAATTTATTAGAGAAACATCTTTTTAACTTTGTATTTCTGAACTTATTTTCCCTAATTGCACAATTTCTATTTACAATTACTATTTTATTAATAGTACAATTTTATTCGTTTCAATAAATCTGCCGAAAAGTACGACCCATTTAAATAGGTCAACAATTGGGTTTATGAAAAAAAAAATTTATATAAATGTTTAGCTTCATAAATTTATGAAAAAAAAATTTATAAAAATTTTTAGCTTCATAAATTTGATTGTTGTATTAAAATCACCTTCTCAAGAATACAGTAAAAATAATAGTCCTCTCGTAGAAAATTGCAAATCTTGCGATTTACAAGGTTCGCTAAATTGGATTAGTTTTCAGGTGCATACACCTGAATTAGGCCACTAATAGAATAATAGAGAATAATGTTTAGGAATCATTTCCTGTAGGAGTAGAAGGTTTTGGATTTACTGGAGGATTTACGACTTGACTACTGGATATCGTTGTTGTGTCTATTGGAAGTTGGTACTCCATAGACTCCGGGATCAGTCGATGAATTATTCTCACGGCTGACCCGTGGGAAAATACGGGTTGCGCCAGTAGGCATCGTAAATGCGACTGCTAATTGCGCGCAAAGACGACTTCTACTTGAATATATCACATTCTTTGACGAACGCAGATTCGAGATCATCTTCCTCTTTTGTTTTCTTCTTCCGTTCACTTGCTTTATTTTTCCACCCAACCTTTTCTCTTCAGTTTGTCCGCTTCTCCTTTTCATACTCAGAAATTTGGCATTTTATTCTGTAATTGCTTTTAATTTTTTATTTATTTATTTATATATTTATTTATTTATTTATTTATACACGGGAATAATTTTTTTATTTTTAATTTCTATTTATATATAATTTATGATATAATTTAATTTATGTGTATTTAATTTTAATTTGTTTTTTTCGACTTTTTGAATTCCTTATTACTAGAGTATATTTTTCGCACCTTTTTTTTTGATACGAGCTTTTACTTTTCTTGCCGCCTTATTTACTAGTGGTTGTTTCAATCCCGCTAATTAATAAAATTGAGCGCAATAGCAAACCCCTGCAGCTTGAAAAGGGGGATGCTTCCTAAAAGGTTTGTTTGCTCGAGAAAGAACATTAAATTAAGGTCGCGTTATTAAGTTCTCTTTATATTGAAACCCGTATCAACATTTTTGAGGATAGGTTTTTAAATACTATTAAAAATTAATAGTCTTGATTAAATTATAACTTTTACGAAATGGCAAAAATGTGAACATTCAAAGCCAGGGGAAAATTAGTTTTATGAAATTTGAGCTCTGTGTATGGAATAATAGAACTTACGTGAGCAATTTGCTTTTTTTTATAAAAAAAAAAACAGTAATAAAATAATTATAAAACAAAATAAATAAATATATACACAAACAAATAATTAAAAGAATAACATTTTTTAATTAACTTACGCATAAAATTATATAAGGAGGATGATAAATTCAAGAAAATATTGTTGAATAAAATTAATTTTATTTATTTATTTAGAAAAATTCAAGTTCCAATTTTACAAACGGATGCACGTTTTTTTTAAAATAAACTCGGCAAATTTAGTTTTAAAAACAATCACTTTTTTGCAGAAATGTACGTAATGTAAAGCGTACGTATGTAGTGCTTTTTTGTGTTAAATATTCTATAATATAAGAATATATTCACCTTGTTATGTTTGATAAATATATTCTTGAATCTTTATCACCCTAAATACAAACCAAAATTTAATTGTGAGAATTAATTGAGAAGGTGACACATGAAGCAATTTTTATGCAAATGATAATTTCTTTGTGAGCTATTTAAAAGAACACGAGTCTAACAATAAAATTTGTTATTTGAATTAAAATCGATGCTCTATTCAAGAAATTTTCTTTGTTGCATTTCTACATGGAAATTAGAGGTTTGATCAATAACATCACAACTTTCGCTTTGTTCATTGTAAACGTTAAAATATCAGGCATAGAATAAAAAGAACGAGATTATTTTTAACCCGGTTTCTCGCGACTTATTTTCATAATTTCCTTTGTTATTCAAATACCACTTTGAGACGGATCTTTCTTTTATTCTTTCAAGTTGCTCCGTAATAAAGTAATTAAAAGAGTAATTCAACAAAATATTTAAAAGTAAATAATAATTGAAAAATAAAGAAACGTAAAATAAATAAATATACAAATTTTGTTTCAAACTTAGAAAAATCTGTAAAAGTAAAAAATCTGTAAAAGTCAAAATCTGTGAAAGTAAAAAATCTGTAAAAGTAAAAATCCGTAAAAGTAAAAAATATGTAAAAGTAAGAATCTGTAAAATTTAATAAAATAATAAAAAGGCAATTATTTGTTAAAGAGGATGAAACTCGTGAAAAACTTGATGAGCGTCGATTAAGAAAAGTTGTTTACAAGTGAATCACGACTCGCCTACTAAAAGTGTCTCGCGAGTTAAAAAAAATTGCCAATCTGTCAGTAAATAGTCACCTATAGAATCTGGGCCAACTATTCGTGTTACTACACATACGTAGCACGCCCAGTTGTGTTCCGATGAAATACTCTGCTATATACATTACAATCATGACGATTTAATACCGTATTTTTTACACTTTTCCGTAATTCTATACAGTCACGGAATTAAAATTTTGCGTCTCAGTTTACAAATTTGTTTGTAAAATTGTATCAACGCTTTTTACACAAAACTAAAGAAAAAAGTATAGACTATAGAAATTATGAAAAAAAGTGTTTTTAATGAGATTCGGGTAAAATTTACATTTGTTATATATGTACAGTTTGTTAATGTGTTTCCACCCCTTTGATGATTTATGCTCTTCCCTGGAAAAGAAAAAGAAAAAGAAAAGTAGGAAGATAATAACTATCAGCTCTGGCAAACATAAAACTGTCATATAAATAATCACGCCAACATAATAAAATATGTATATACATAAACAAAAGTCTCTTATTAAAAAAATAAATTTTAATTGCCTTTCCTGCAATTAAAATGCTCGCAATCAAAGATTTCAAATTATTGATAAGTTACACAAGTGTAATACTTTCGAAAAAGCTTTAATTCATGTAGTTAATGACATTTTATTGCTATATAGTTTTCTATAAAGTATACTATACGAAGGAGCTTATGATTTTTAACTCGATAACTAAGTGTCTGTAATTGAACCAGTATTACATTATTAACGTCCGATTAAAGAAAACTCAACCCGATAAAAATTAATAATTACAGTAATCGACCGAGTACCTTGTCGTAAATTGTTATAATTATCCAACTAAATAGTTGTATTCAACATCGTATTTAAACCGCAAATCAATTCTTTCTCTTTTCTCAAAAATTAATGATTCTGGTGGATTTTAAAATCTATCAGTTTTAAAAGACTGGATTTTTTAAACTCTTTCAATTTTAAAAGACTGGAGTTTTTAAACTCTTTCAATTTTAAAAAAAATATCTATTTTAAAAAACTATCGAGTTTTAAAGAACTATCAATTTTAAAAAACTACCAATTTTAAAAAACTATCAATTTTAAAAAACTATCCACAGGAAAAGCAAAATGTTAAATTTGAAGATGAACTTGGATTTTTACAGGCATATGGCTGTAGAATTTCAAATTATCTTGGAATTTTTGATGCATTGAAAAAGAACATTTTGTTTTTTCTGTTGAGTTTTTAAAAAACTATCGGGCTTCAAAAGACTATCGAGGTTTTAAAAATAATAAATTTTCTACAATTACAATTGTATACATTTTGTTACTTGATTAAAAATTGTTATATATTTGGTTCAAAATTGATAATGTTAATTTAGCCATAAAAGGTATACCTTTTATTTAGTAACAGAATTTCAATTATTGTTGTTATTTATAAATAACGACAATAATCAATTATTGTTATTTATAAATAACAACAATAATTGAAATTTAATTAATAAAAATCGAACTTTTGATTGAAAATATGGATTTTTGATTGATAGTTGTAAGAATTATAGACAGCTGTAAACGAAACGATCCAGTACACTATATATGCGTGTAAATATGTGTTATAAAAAAGGTGTCTAGTCGTACATCAAGTGTCGTGTTGAAGGCATCCCTATAAAATCGTGATCTTGATTTCTGATGAGTGACGTTACATATAGAAAATTGTTTTGATTATAATCGACGCATATTCAACATAATGATCGTTAACGGCATTTCACATCACGCAGCTTGCATTTTGTGACGGTTGCGCTCTGCTTATTTCACAATAATCACTTCCTCCTCGCATAAATGGTCTGAAAAGCTTGTAGAAATTCACAATAGACAAGACGTGGGCAATTAGTTTGTTGGTAATTTGAATAATCAGTTACGGCACTTACAATCTCTTTTAATCAATTCTTTTACAAATTTCAATTCTAATTCTTTCGTCCCGCTCTCTGAATCATTAGTTTTAATGTAAAGTTTAATTTATATTTACCAATCGGATTAATTAAATTTTGATCATTTGAAGCTTACATACATGTAAAAATGTACATTTTACATACATGAAGTGTACATTTTAAAGTAGCACATACATTTGTTTTACATCTACCTCCTGCAGATGGTGACTTTTTAAAAATGACATTTGGTTTTATAATCAAAAGAGAAAAACAAATTTGTTGATTATTTTAATTAATATTTTAATAATTGGTTGATTATTTTGAAGCTAGAATTTTTACTAATTCGAATTTGTTTTCTTTTCGCTGACTTTGTCTACTGATTCATAAATTAAGAAATAAGAATTTTAAGTTTAACGAAGTTTTAACGAAGTTATTCGTTAACTTCGTTTTAACGAAATTTTTAAAGTTAAATTAACGAATTTTCAAGTTTTGGAAAGCGTGTTTTTAAAAACTTTGAGCGTCAATTACTTGACCGTGTTTTATAAAATCTAATTTATCAAAAAATGGTATCTAATAGATTTTATAATAATTGGCCGTATGTACGAAAAATGAGAAGAAAGGAAAAATGATTAATGAGGAACATTATTCACAAAGAATGATTATATCGTGCATGATTCTCATTTTCTTAATTAAAGATGGCTTGAATGCTCCTTTTGATTTAATGATGAAATTAGCGTTTATTGAGTGCCAAGCATGGGTGCATTTTATCTCAATGTTTGTAGTTTGCTTTGCCATTACTTGGCACGTGCCATGTGGAAATACACAAAGGGGTGAAGAGAGCAAGTGTCAAAGAAAGAAAACGAGAGAGAGAGAGAGAGAGAGAAAGAGAGAGAAAAAGAAAGACAGATAGAGTTTAGTTTTGCTTGCAAGGGTTTTAAGGAGAGTTTCTCTCCTCTATTCTTGACGTCATCGTTGACGAAAACATTACTCTTTTGAGACCCATTAGATCTCGACACAGCAAGACACTCGTGTCGCTCATTGAACAAGTGCAAAACTGAGCAAGTGCAATGTGCAAGTGCACCAAGTCGAGAAGAGGTTCACAGAGAGGAGGTGCACTCTGCCGCTCTGTAACGGGTTTTCACTCCTTCACGTGCTCACTATAATTACCAAGGGCTTCACTGTATTCACTTAAGTATAGTTTAACTCCTATACATACATGCGGGCACTAAGTATCCGGTTTGTGGATAAACTTGTATGCTTCTACTCCTCTGATTTCTTTATTCCGAAAACATTTCTTCTTTTTTATTTATCTTTTTATGTAAAACTCCTTTTCAGAGCAATCTATACCCTAGAAACAAATTTTAATTAAACGTTTAATTAAAAATAAAGTATATCGTCGCTTACTTGACGATACACATTGGATTTTTATTCAACTTTATCTTCCCTTGATCACTTACTCTTCTTATTCTAAAAATATATCCTTTAGCATCCTTTTTAAAGGATGCTAAAGGATGCTAAAGGATGCTAAAGGATACCAAAGGATTTAGCAAGAAATGCTACGAAAATGACAAAAATATAAAAACAATATGAGAAAGCAAAAGGATTAAAAGAAATACAAAATACATATTGTCAATGATTAATTGAATATAAAGTAATAAAAATTACATTACACTGCAAAACCAGGTGTCTTACTTTAAGACGTTTAGACATTTAAGACCTTTGGGGTTTGTTCCTGATAGGTGGAAATAACCTACACAATATCTTGAATGTTAAGGGAGTATTTGAAAAACGTCATTTTATCACTTTTCTGCGGAGGGGATCTTTTTCGGTTTTTTTCAAGTTGCGATTTCCGGTCCCGTTGACTCTGAGTACTTTTTCTGCATCCTGAGTGACAGTCTCGTGCTCCTGACACTTTTTTTCTCCCTCGTAGAAAGTGGATATAGTATTTTTCAGTGAGGATATTTCGATTCTGGTGTGCAGCTGCAAGTTCTCTCTTTTTATGAGAAATGTGTCTATTTTCCGTTTGACGATCAGTCGTGAAATGTCCTCTCACCAATCATCTTATTCGATGGAGGAAATAACTCTCCACAGATTCAAAACAATTTATACACCCAAAGGTATATTGCACTCAATGAACTTTATTTGCCAGGCTGTCTATAAAATCTATTGACGTTTGAATTGGAAACTATATACACTTCGACATACACTGTCCATTTTAAAAGTCATCTACACCTTGTACATTTCAATGCTGTTTAAACTAATGCAGTTCAGTTAACTTAAGTTAAGTTAACTGTACGTAAATTAACTGTTAAGTAAATTTACTTAAAATCGGGCCTAAAATTTTCAAATCGATTATAAAAGGACCAAATTGATCTATAGAGTTTGTAATCAAATTAGTACTATTGGCATATCAAGTTGATTATTTTTGGTATCAATTTGATACTTTTGGCATATCAAGTTGATCTTTTTTGGTATCAATTTGATACTTTTGGCACATCAAGTTGATTTTTTTGGTATTAATTCGATACTTTTGGCATAAAGTTGGTCTTTTTTGGTATCAAGTTGATCTTTTTTTGGTATCAATTTGATCTTTTTTGGTATCGATTTGATACTTTTGGCATATCAAGTTGATCTTTTTTGGTATCAATTTGATACTTTTCGCATATCAAGTTGATCTTTTTTGGCATATCAATTAAATACTTTTGGCA
>WNHD01001539.1:0-18363 GCA_011057455.1 Ganaspis sp. Gsp50 | reverse complement strand
CAATTTGATACTTTTCGCATATCAAGTTGATCTTTTTTGGCATATCAATTAAATACTTTTGGCATATAAAATTGATCTTTTTGGGCATATCAAGTTGAAACTGTCAAAGAATTGAAACAACAAACATAAACAAATAACTTAAACAATAATTTTAATCATTTCAAATTGAGGTAAAAGAAATATTGTAACAATTGTTACAAGTGTCGCCTGGATAATTTTGTGTTTAAAAAATGACCCCGCAATCGATTTTTGTTCATTTTCGAAATTGTTTTCATATTCAAAAATATTCCCATGGGAGTATTTTTTTGGCACTTTTTTGGAGTTGATGTGTTCTGCTTGATGTTGAATCGGTTATTGCTGGAACATGCGGACTCAATGTACGTGCCTTGATCGCTTTTGTTTGCATAATTTCAAGGATATATGCTTTCTCGCACCGAAAATATTCGCGATTCGTTATTCACGAAAAATATGCAGCAATGACGTCTGCGTACGACGACCTAGAAGCTCGTGCTCGACACTCGATGAGTCATAGTTGGAGCATTCTCTGACGCCATTTTTACCTTTCGCATTCCTCGCCCTCCAAGGGTCTTTGATCATTCTAAAATGAACATAAGAAAAGAAAAAAATACCACCCACACTTGCTATTTATGACAAGAGTTGCTTAAATTATTGCCATGTTTTTGACAGATTTCCTTTTTGATTATTTCAGTAGAATTAGTGGTACACACATTACTCTCTAAATTTGAATTAATGAAAAGTCGTCCACCAATTTCAATTAGCAAGCATTTTTACTAACTTTTAGTAAACTTTTACTAACTTTTAGTAAACTTTTACTAACTTTTAGTAAACTTTTACTAAACTTTTACTAAACTTTTACTAAACTTTTACTAAAACTTAAATAAAAACTACTAAATAAAATTGTGAAATTTTACTAAAAATTAGTAAAAATGCTTACTGATTCAAATTGGTGGACGACTTTTCATTAATTCAAATTTAGAAAGTGTATTTGTACGAAATTGATTATTTGTCTAAGACGATTTTGGTACCTTTAAGACTCACAAGTGTCTCAGAATTTTGACTAATAAGGACATGTATTGTGAAAATTTCTCGCATGAGTGTCTTGTAATTTTTTAAATGAAGAGTTATTTTTGATCGTTTTTTATATAGAAAAGTTGTGCACTAGAGCTATTATTTAAAATATTTAGCTTTTTAAATTTAAATAGGTGATAAAAGTCTTTCTTGGACCATCTCGGAGACGTATTTCGCGATATCGAGTATCATCCGCGTCTAAATATTTGTCCTTGGTTAAACAAACGTATCTCTAGAGGTAAACTCGAAAGACGATTAATTGTCCTAAGAGTCAACAAGTAGTACCTTCGAGAGCAAGTTTCTTTTTTCTCTTCTCTCTCTTTTTTTTCTACTTTTTTCTCTTCTCTCTTTTTTTCTTCTTTCTTTCTTCTCTCTTTTTTCTTTTCTCTTTCTTTCTTCTCTCTTTTTTCTCCTCTCTTTTTTCTCTTTCTCTCTCTTTTTTTCTTTTATCTTTTTTCTTTCTCTTTTTTCTTTCTCTTTTTTCTTTCTCTGTTTTATTTGCTTTTTCTGCCTTATCTCGCGGTGCCTTCGAACTCGTACAATTTTTACTTGCTCGATAGTACGTCTGACTTGCTCGGATCGTGTTTCCCTCTTGAAGAAAATTGTCGAGAATGTCACTAAACTTTATTTTTCTTTGTTTCAGGAAATGACGTCAGCTGTAACACCACTGACGGCCATACCCCAGACACCTAGGAAAGAAGTGGAGTCTAAATTCA
Source organism: Ganaspis sp. Gsp50 (assembly GCA_011057455.1). Lineage (NCBI taxonomy): Eukaryota > Metazoa > Arthropoda > Insecta > Hymenoptera > Figitidae > Ganaspis > Ganaspis sp. Gsp50. The sequence continues at coordinate 16,558 of WNHD01001539.1, read as the reverse complement.
CCTTTAATCCAGTGCTCGCCAAGGTGAGAATAATAAGCATTAAATTGTCAATTCAAATGAGACTTTGATTAAAATTGTGATCTAAATTTGTTCATTGGCAATTGGCTAATTTGATTAAAGTACAACAGGCTATTTTTGACAAACAATATTCCAGGAAAAATTATGCATAATTAATCAATTTCACACTTTTATTATTTTTATGGGTTAATAGAAGTGAGGCTAATTAAATAATCATGGATTGTGAATACATTTTCTGCTTGGAAAAAATCTGATAAAAAACATTTTATTAATAATAGAAAGTGGTCGATTAATGATACATTAATGATTAATATTTTATTATTAGATTACATTTTTCTTCTTTTTATTGTTACTATTATTATTAATTTTTCTTTTTGTTGATACTATTATTATTAATTTTTCTTTTTATTGATACTATTATTATTAATTTTTCTTTTTATTGTTACTATTATTGTTAATTTTTCTTTTTATTGTTACTATTATTATTAATTCTTCCTTTTATTGTTACTCTTATTATTATATTACATTTATAGTAAATATTTATTGAAACTTCAGCCTTTTGGCCCAGAAGTGGATAATAGTAAATATTTATTGAAACTTCAGCTTTTTGGCCCAGAAGTGGATAATAGTAAATATTAAGTAACTAGCAAGTAAAAAGAAGTAAAAGAAAGCAGAACTTCCTCTATGAGGAAGCAATTCTTCAAATTTTTCTTTTGGTATTTCACTATTATGAGAAACATAAATTACTTAACTTTTATTTCAAATGAATGGAAAACTAGTTAATGATAAAGTATTCTTAATTTGAAGAAAATGATTAGTTCTTCTGGCGAAATGAGATTGAAATGAGAGAAAAATGGAAATAACCATTAAAGGATCTTTGGGCGTTTTTTGATTGTGTGAGTTTCATTGCCAATTGGAAATCTTATAGAACTGACTGCTCTTCGATTCATTCCTTTCATGCCTGCGTACGCGTTATAAACACCGGGAGAATTCAAATTGCCCGGTACGCTTGGCACTAAGGAGTCTCGTGCCACTTGGCAGCATGTCAAGAAACAACGCGTATGTGCTTAATTCTCTCGAGAAGGAAGGAGTTGAAGTAAAAGGGGTAGAACATTGGAAAACAGATATTTCTACTTGACTCCAACTTCCCTTCTAATTCTGCTAAATTATCTCGTAAATGTAGGTTAATTTGGCCCCTCACGTCTAACACACTCCCATCAAGTTTGAATTCTTCCCCTCATGTGTGTCAAACTCAATTAAGAAGGAGAAAGGATTTTCGAAAATTTAGAACAATGGAGTATTTTCAAGACAATTGGATTTTTATTTTTAAAAAAAAACGTTTCATGTATTATGTTTTTTATGTATTTATTATTTATGTATTTAATGTTTTCTTTATTTTTTATTCCTTGTTTTTTTATTTATTGTTTATTGTTTTGTATTTCATGTATTTATTATTCATGTTTTTAATATTTTCTTTATTTTTATTCCTTGTTTTTTATTGATTATTTATTGTTTTATATTTAAAATGTTTTTATTTATTGTTTTATATTTATCATTTTTTTATTGATTATTTATTGTTTTATATTTATTATTTCTTTATTTATTATTTATTGTTTTATATTTAAAATGTTTTTATATATTGTTTTATATTTATTATTTCTTTATTTATTATTTGTTGTTTTATATTTAAAATGTTTTTATTTATTGTTTTCTATTTGTTATTGTTTTATATTTATTATTATTTATCTATGTTCTTTTTGAGATAATGATATATGAAAATTGACAAAAAGAATCTCTTTTTCGAACAATGCATTTTTTCTGCCATTCTAAAAGATTGTGTCGAATCTTTTGCACTTTCTGAAATTATCTACCTGACAGGAGCTGTCATAAAATTTTATTGATCTTCGGGTGACCTTGAAGGACCACTCATAAATGTTTTATTTTTATGCTATTTTTTTTTATTTTTCGACATTTAGAAGATTTAAAATTCTTCAAATTACCTTACACTTTTTTGGCAAATATTGGATTTATGGTGACCTTAATAACGAGGGAGCGATTTATGAGTTATCCCTGAGGACAATATGCAGGTATTTGTCCACAAAGTGTTAATTGACCCTTTTTCGGAACATTTAGCACATCTTTGTAACCGAAAAGCCTTTATAGCAAGCCAAGATTCTTATTTTCCTAAAATTCTTATTCTTTGTTTGGTTAATTTTTATCCCTTTTTTCTGTCTTGGAGAAACTTGATAGAAACCAGATGTTCTACTTCACAATTTGTATTTCAAGGATATGCATTTATAGTCTTTCAAACAGAAAACTTGAAAGATAGTTTTTTTTCTCAAGGACAATGAAATTTAAATAATTTAAATGTCGATTAACAAGTTTTCTATTATACTAGAATTTTGTCGATTGATTCAATTTCTCTTTTTAATTTATTAAAACTCAATAAATTCAAACATTTATTGGATTTGTGACATAATTGAGAGAAAATATTTTCAGAAGTGTATTTTTAATGATAAATTTTCAAGAGTGCATTTTCAAGAGTGCATTTTCAAAAGTGCATTCTAGAGAGCTTATTTTATATAACTCTGAGCTTTGCAAAGTTTAGAGTCATAAAATGATCCTAAAATCCAATTTGTGGTAAACAGTGGATTATGCTTTGGAATACTGGTTGTTTGAATCTGCACCAAGCATTATCCATCAAACGTAGAAGTTTCGTTTTTGATCCTCGAAAGTTTCGTGTAACTTCAAGGTTGGAGTTTAGTTTCTGTTTGAAAATTTTCAGATCCGCACTCGAGAGAAAGGTGCACCAATTGAAGTCGCTTTCAAAAGAGAATTCTCTCTGATTGGACTTTTTTTTCTTATTTCAAGAATAAACTAATTTTTTTGCCCTATTTCGAGTACAATTTATAGTTTAAGTAAAAAACTTGCTTTTCTTTTCGTTAAGAGAATACAATTCTCATGTAAATTATTTTTTTGTTCTTTCATTTAAAGTATACTTTTTTTTAAATTTAAAGTATACTTTTTTTTAAATTTAAAGTATACTTTTTTTTTAATTTAAAGTATACTTTTTTTTAATTTAAAGTATACTGTTTTTTTAATTTAAAGTATACTTGTTTTTTAGTTTAAAGTATATTTGTCTTTTTTCATTCAAAGTAAATATTTTGTTTCCTATTAAGCATATTGAAAATGTTTTTTGTTGAAGAATAGCATATTTTCATTTCTTGTATTAAATATTTGCTTTCTCTAGAATTAAAGTGGTAGAAAATAAAAATATGTATTGCGAAACAGTTGTTGTAATTTTGAAAACAATGCAATATGTTGTGTAAAATTAATTTCGTAATTCTTTTTATTTTTCAGCTTACGGAAGTGACGCCATTGGAACCACCTAGACCTCGTGAGTACTTTTCTATTTCCTTGACAAGAAATTATGCAATGTCATTATTCTTGTTAGTAATAAGATTTGCGATTTTAAAAACAATTTTTGAACTCATCTTGAGCAGCATAAATCACATGATTTTTGAGATTATCCTTTTTAATGAAGGATTTCATTTCTTTTATGATTTAATATACTTTTTTATGTGCGTAAAATGCGTGGAAATTGTCTGGCTTCATTGAAATCCTGTGATGGAGGGCAGTAGTAGTTTCATGAATTAACCATCTGACCTGCTGAGACATTTTCCCCTTCCCCGAGAAAACACTTAACAGAATATTAACAGAATTGCGGCTACTTTTCGATTATTCATTGCAATATAGGTTATACCATTTTTTACTTTAGTTTTTTCTTTTATTACGGTAAACACATATTTTTATTATTTAGCGACATCGGGATTTTTCTATCATTATTAAATAGAGTATTGAGATAGAATGAGTAAAATGAGAATAGAGTATTATTCGCGATTTAAAATCGCGATAGTTTTTTCGTGTGATATTAAATTTGAGGTTATATAAATGAAGAGCTTTTATTTATAATTTTATTAGATTTTGCTTGAAAATGATTTAAAAGGGAGTAGTCGATTATATAATATCATTTTCTATTTTTTACTTTCACTTTCAGTGAAAGGTTCAGTTGTTTTACCAGAAATAACATTTCGACTGTTTTTTGCTTTATTTAGTTGTAAATAAATGCTATAAATAAATAAGCTGACACTACATTTTCTATAAGTGAATGTTCTAACCAAAGTTGTGACTAAATTAGTTATAGCTACACAGTTTACTTTTGATATTAAAATTTTATTTATTTTTCTTTAATTGATATAAAATAAAAATAGAATATCAAATTAAAATATCAAAATGGGAAGCTACGTATTTACAAATTGAAAAATTGAAAAAAGCTACCAATTGAGATTTTGTGATCAATTTGATACTTTTTGGTATCAAGTTGATACTTTCAAGAAAACTGCACATATTTTAAATTTTATGATTCAATAATTAATTAATTTGATTGAAAAAATGTGTCAATGCTAATTTGGTTTTTGATATATACTTTACTTATTTATTTATTTATTTATTTTACTTACTTATTTATTTATTTTACTTATTTATTTATTTTACTTATTTATTTATTTTACTTATTTATTTATTTATTTTACTTATTTATTTTTATGTTGACTCAACCGACCTAATTGTATTTTAATTTGAACTTAGAATGGTAAAAGGAAACTAAAAACAAGTCGAAAAGTTACTTCGGATGGTTGTATATTGCGTGCAAACGGAGTTGAAGTTGATTTGGATTGTTCACCTCAAGTTAACCCTTTTAACCCTTTACATTTGTCGTTTGTTCGTGACAACCACGAATGGACCACCGTACATCGTTTCGTGCTTAAATTAACGCATTGACGTCAAATACCCCATCAGCAGCCCCACTTGTTTCGATTCTCATCGGAAATCATTCACCAGTTGTTGCAATCGTCATTATCAGTCTATCTGTATCTGTTACCTCCATTTTCACCGTTTCATTCCATAACCACAATTATCCTCATTTTCTTCCGCATCATTATTTTCTTGAAAAATCAGCTGACAATCATTTTCGTGAATTTAATGATGAATTTAATAATTAATCATAATGATCAGTTATGAATTTTGCAATTATCAATTATGAATTCTACAATGATTAATTACGAATTCTACAATGATTAATTACGAATTTTGCAATGATCAATTACGAATTTTGCAATGATCAATTACGAATTTCACAGTGATCTATTATGAATTTAATAATGATAATTATGGATTTAATAATGAATTCCCTAATTATTATAATGACGAATTTAATTATTATATTATTGATATTATTGATAATGAATTCAGTGATGAAACAAATATTGAATATTTATCTTTTTCGTCTTTGCTATTGACAAATGTTGTTGATGATTTTAGTAATCAAGTTTTATAATTTCAAAAGAGGTGAATTTTCGTCTTTGATTTATTTGACTCTTTAATTTTTATGAGTTTTTTGGTCCGATTTGATAATTTTAACGTTTCTTATCTGGTTGCGAACTCTCGTCTAATCTTTCAACCATAAATGTTGGGGATCTAATCGCTCTACTTGCTTCATTAATTATTTATTAGGGTTAGAACAACCCTCATATTCGAGACAAGATAACTATTGATGTATAGATTAGCGCCCTAGTTTTCGCACTGATAAAACTGATTCTTTGTATCATGTTTGAGTGTGATTTACAACCTATAATTTAATCTTCTTAGTTACATCAAATTCTTTTCGTAATTGATCCCAATTGTAATTACAAGTACAAACATGGTTTAAAATAGTTTCAATATGGTTTAAAATTGTAATTCGAACATTCTCGGTATATTTGAATTGAAATGGAACTTAATTAAATTTTAATTAGATTACTTTGATGATTATTATTTTGTTTAGATGATTATCTTGCTTGGATGATTATCTTGCTTGGATGATTATCTTGCTTGGATGATTATCTTGCTTGGATGATTATCTTGCTTAGATGATTATCTTGCTTAGATGATTATTCTGCTTAGATAATTATCTTGCTCAGATGATTATTTTCATTAGATGAATATTTCGATTAGACAAATTTACCACAATATCGTTTGCATTATTTAGAAACCTTTTCTTATAATTACGCAATTACGTGATTAAAAATGCAATTTTTAATCTCCTTGCAGTGACACGCGTTACATTTCCAGGTTAAAAATGTTTTTGAAGAGGGTTTTTATGTAGTTTTTCGTTTCTCTTTACGTGAAAAAAAGCCATTCGCCAGGTAGTGATGGTCGTCAAAATGTTTCTCTTCAATGTTGATGAAAAATGCAATCGAGTCCCAAGGGGGAAGTGTGATAGTATCATGAATTATTTCACGTTCCAACAATCGACCAACAGGTACGTGAGTTTCTTCCATTCTCGGCCACCCTCCCTTTCATTATTGTAACTAGATAAGGGGCGAGAGAGATAAAGCGACAAAGAGAGAGAACAGTCAGTCCAATAGTTATGTAAACCCTCCGTTTGACCATTCGAGCCCTTTCTTTATAAACGCCATACCTATTACCTATTTTATTCAATTGCATTCCTTACACAAAAGCAAAGCTAAAATACCAATCGTCAATTGCTCAAAAAGCTTTTAACAACCATCATGGGATTTTCTACCTTATGCTCTCACAATTTATACACCAAATTGATATTTCATCTTTTTTTCATTTCGCATTTTTTAAGAATAAAAAGGGACTGTCTAGCACTTGACAATTTGCTGGATGAATATTATACAGAAAAAGTAGTGTAAAAATATAAAAAATAAAAATATAAAAGTATAAAAATATAAAAGATAAAATATAAAAGATAAAATATAAAAATATAAAAGATAAAATATAAAAATATAAAAATATAAAAGATAAAATATAAAAATATCATTGCAAAAATTGATGTCTTGAATTAAGACATCAAGTGTCTTACATTAAGACATTTAGCGCTTTAAGGCAGCAAAATATGATACTTTTTGGCGTCTTAATACGCAAAATGTCTTATAGTGAGACACTTCATGTCTTAGTTCAAGACACTTCATATCTTACTTTAAGACATCAGTGTTTGCAGTGATACTGTATATTAAATAAATAATAATAATAATAATTATATATTTCTTTTAAGAAAATTAAAACATTGACAGTAGTAATTAATCATCAATATGTAATTTGTTATAAAATTTATTACATTTATATCAATGTTTTAGTTGAATGTACCTTTGAAGAAAAACAATTGGTTCATATCTGTTGCGTGTTATTTTGAACGGATGCTAAAGTACAGTTGACTCTACGAATAGTGCCGCAGATTTGATGTTGCTAAAGTTCTGAACTTTCATTTGATCGAATTGTTTTGTTTCTTTTTTATTTTTTCAAAAATTAGCGTAGGAAAAAATTTATAACTCTTTTTCAGTAATAATAAAATGGATGTCAATATTGTAAATTAATATTTTTGAACAAATTTGCATTTTAAGAAGTAAAGGAATAAAAACGTTCATAAAACGGTTCATTTGAAGGTTCAGATCTTGAAACGTTGAAGTGAGAACGAGAGAAAATCGGCACTATTCGTAGAGTATTCGTGGCACTATTCATAGAGTTGACTGTACATAAACAGTGGCGCCCTCTTATTGTGTTTATATTTGTCTCGTATCGTTTTAACACAATTTCAGTGTTAAAATAGCACGTAGTTTTGGTTTTTATGATTAAATAGAACAAAATTATGGGTGTTTTAAATATTGAAAACAATTTAACCACAATAAGTAGTTAGGGTGTATATTTAATCAGACGGGTTTTCAGTATAGTGCGACTCTCTTCTACTCTTTTGACATAGCTAGATTCGAATTAATTTCATTTATTCATTTGTATTTTTAATACTATTTTTATTCATATTGTTTTATTATTTTTTATTTTATTATTTTGTTATTATTTTTATTGTTATTATTTTTTTATTATTATTTTGTTATTATTATTGTTACTATTTTGTTATTATTATTATTATTGTTACTATTAATATTATTGTTACTATTTTGTTATTATTTTGTTATTATTATTATTATTATTATTATTATTATTATTATTATTTTTATATTTTTTACATATTTTTATTGCTCTGGATGTATTTATTGACATTTTTTTTAATATTAACGATGTCAGAACATGTTTTAGAGTTAAGTGAACTTGTGGAATTAAATGGTGAGTCATAATAGCAGACAATGATTTGCTTGGTGTGCGTTAGTTGCAAATGTCGTAAATGCACCCGATTAAGGGACGGGACTAATAAAGAAAACGCTACGCACGATGGTTCCTTTGATACTCGTTTGCATATTCATTTCAGGGAGAGTTTGTGTGCGAGATCGCGTAACAAGTCACCTCCCCTTTTTCACCCCTTTCTCTCTTTGCCGTTCTTCGTACTCACCCCCTTGAAAGGCCATCGCACGGTCTTCATTGTCGCTCTCTATGTTTCTGCCTGATATCCTCTGTCTCTTTTTCATTCAAGTTTACATGTCTCGGCAATTTACATCTATCTGTCTTCTTTCCTTTCCCTATTTTCTTCTTTCTCTTTTGCTTTCTCTCTCTCTTTCTCTTTCTATCTCTTTTTCTCTCTCGTTTACATTTATCTCGACATCTCTCTCGCGAGTTTACATCTGCGTATCTTGCTCTCTCCTTCTCTCTCTCTGCAGTTTCTGGCCATTTTGTCCCTTTCTATCGTCATCTCGCTTTCTAGCCACATGGTAGAAGGGTGAGAGCGATGAGATGAGGAGGTGGTTTCCATGGAAACGATCCAGCCAACCATCCTGGTTGAGCATCGCGCCTGCAACCCCAACTTGATCCGACTCGATGGCACCGTCGCTGAATCCGGAAACGAGCCTACTTCTCCGACAGATTTGACTCTCTTCAACCCACACAACCATTCAATCTTCCTCCTTTGTATCTCAACCACCGATCGGCTATAATTTCATTTATTCAGTCGAATCAAAAAGTTAAACGTCTTTTAATAATATCCAATTCGCTCAATCTACATGCAAATTGCTACTCTCTTGGCACAATCTTGGAAACATCACGAGTGCTACTTTTTTACGAGTTGCTGCTAATCAATTGTTTAATCTCCTTGCGTATTTTTACATTCTCATCAATAATAAGAGTGTATTAAAAATGTGCGATTTTTTTGCTTAAGATTCATTTTGTTTGTACAAACAGACAAACGTAACAACTTTTCTTTTTATATATACAACCTTCGTTGTAAGTTGTTTTGTTTTTGTTGTCATTGTTCTTGTCATTGTTGTTTTCGTTGTTGCACTGCAAAAACTGATGTCTTGAACTAAGACATGTCTTAGATTAAGACATCAGTTGTCGTTTTTTTCATGTTTTACGTTTTTTTCAAACGACAAACATGTCGTTTTTTTCACAAATGGTACAATTTTGAAAAATTGTACGTAAAAAAGCGAAACTCTAGCTGAAAGAGGTTGAACGATGCGCTTACTCACTGCTTTTGAATTTCACAACTTTCATTCAGCTTCGGAAAAAGTTTCTTTGAGTTGAGTCCATTCATGGTAATCGACTCGAGGGTTTTACAATTAATTTTGATTACTCATACCAATTTCACAAATAATCAACAGATGAGTTTTTTTTCTATTAAACACCAGTCATTGATCATTAGTCGCTCAAACCATGACTAGTTTCACTTATTCTTGTTACCCAACGTATCTCATCAATCAAGATATCTCTTCGCCTTTCTTTTGTTCAATTCCATATCCTCTACTTGTAAATTTTACAGCATCTATTGTTACTGCAAACTTGGATTGAACAATTTTATTGATTCACACACATTTTTCGTATATGAGATTTCCAATTATCTTAATTTTAAAATGGCACTTTTTAATTATTAATATTAATAATTAATCAATTTCGATCGGTTCGAATTTTCGTTTCATCAATCGAAACGCAAAAGGCAATTCTAATTTTAATCGTAAATTTAATTTTAATAAAACCGGGTTTTAACAGATTGTAATATTAACTTGTAATAAATTTAACAACAGATTGACAAATTCATCTGTAACAAATTGATCGTGATTTTGTCATCGATTTGTTACTTTTGGCATCAATTTTATACCTTTAGCATCAATTTTATACTTTTAGCATCAATTTTATACCTTTGGCATCAATTTGATACTTTTAGCATCAATTTTATACCTTTGGTATCAATTTGATACTTTTAGCATTAATTTTATACCTTTGGCATCAATTTGATACTTTTAGCATCAATTTTATACCTTTAGCATCAATTTTATACTTTGAGCATCAATTTTTTACCATTGGCATCAAATTGATACTCTTTGTTATCAAATTGATTCTTTCAAACAAACTCTATAATATTTTGCAGGTTACAATTTTTAGAGTTAGAATTCTTTACACATTACATTATTTACACAAGTGAGTTAAAATGTATATTCTAAAATGAGTATTTTAATTCATTTTGGAAGCAATTTGGAAAATGATCTTGTTGTTTGGTATCTGGATGTTTTAGCTTATCTGCAGTATAAAGATGAATTATTCTTATGGCCTAATTCCTCGAATCATGTACCTAATGATATTCCAAGGGAGAAACGTTGGAGGTCTTCGGGCATGCAATTCCCGTGATATTAATAATTAAGATCGCCTCCAGCAATCACTTCTTCTCTCCATCTCTTCTCTACCCCTTTGAGTTATTCCCCGTTTGCTTCCAAGCTCGTCTATCAAGCTTCTGTCTCTCTATCTCTTTATCTCTTCGTCTCTCTCTCACATCTCTCCTCTTTCCTCTCTCACGTCTCTTTCTCGTCTCTCCATTTCGACTCTCTCGCTCGCTCTTTTGGCTCAACTTGAGTGGAAGCTACCAAGTCAGAGACACTTAATATTCAATCACTTACTCGTCACGTTCCTCTGTGTGGCTTTTGAATAAACGAATCTGATGAATTAATTTCCTTGCCGTCACGATTTCACATCAACCTCTCTTTCAGCATTTTCCAAATATTGAAAAGAAAACCAGTTAAAAAGACCAGACGCTCTTTCAATTTCCTAGATTTGACGTACATTACTTTTTATGTGAAATTTTGAAAAGCGTAACAAATCACCGAATACAAATAGTATATTTTTCACTCTGTATCTATCAGCTATATTCCTTAGATCTTAACATTTTTTTTAAATTACATCCTTTTTAACACGAAAACAATAGTTTTAACTTGAAACTTTTTTTAACACGAAAGCAATAGTTTTAACTAGAAACTTTTTTTAATACGAAAGCAATAGTTTTAACTTGAAACTTTTTTTAACACGAAAGCAATAGTTTGAACTTCAAACTTTTTTTAACACGAAAGCAATAGTTGAACTTGAAACTTCTTTTGAAAAAGCCAACTTTAACCAAGTTAAAACCAACTTTAATTTCAATTAAAAAATAGCTTGACTTTCGATTATTTTTCTAATAAGAAGATTATCAGTTTGTTTTTGGGCATTTTCCGTCGAGACGAAGTGAAACGATTGAGCGATTATTAGCAGGTTGATAGCAGAAAGATTGGTTGAAAATGAAGGGTTAAGTGTTATTTTGCCGCGAGCTAGGCAGGACCATTGGTAAACGGGAAATCTCGCGGATAGAAACTCAATCCGGAACTCGTTCCACCGGCTTTATCGGACGGTGCTGGCAGCCCAACCGGAAACGAGGGTCGAGCTAACTGGATTCCTCGACATAGCTGTGACCCTGGCCTGGCTGCCTGCAGCCTGTTACTAGTCTGTTTACAAGAAGGATTGCTTCGCGCAATTCCGCGTCCCGATAATATCTCCCTCGTCTTCATTAGATAGCCGCTAATCAGCACTCCCTATTTAGGCCCCATTTCGCAAAATCCAAACAAGCACACACAATTTGTACAATTATGTTTGCCATTCAATCTCTCGGATATTGTCAAACAATCAGTGTCAATCCATTATCATTATTAGCCACTATATCAAATTCACTTTGATCGTTTAGGCCTCTGGGCGAAATTCATGTTAATATTTTACTTGTATCAGCAGATGTTATCAATCACTCCCAGGCAAATTAATATTTTATTTTCAAGTAGTTTGCTAGCCCGGAGGCCGTAAAATCCAGGGAAAGTCGATTTATTCAAATGGCAGCGATGCACGATAGTTACATCTTAAAAACAAAATTACGAAAACAGCAGATTTTTCAGCTGAAAATGAGAATCAGACGGTCTTAAATTTAAGAATTTTTGGTATTAGAATTAAGTCGGGTCGTTACTCTCGATGACTTTTTTTTACTCTTTTTTCAATACTCTTAAGTAATTCTGGCAAAAAATGAATGAAAAAAAAGTTGAATTTTCTTTTAAGGTTTTAAAGTATGTAATTGAGATAATAAATTAAAATTGTATCCTAAATTTGTTTTTCGACATTTTGTTTGCTAATTATGATGGAAAATTGTGATTAATCCGAGACAGTGGAACAACGTGCGGTTAATGAAATTCAGTATATTCTCAAGAAAATACATCTTACCGTTTTACTGCTGCTCCGAAAAAAGTTTCGCTTGCTAGAGTCAACTGCAGAGAACAAAGATCGCGAAAAACAGGTTTGTGCGAATTATGACGCAATATATTTCGAGAAGTTGAAAGACGTGAAAAACAAGTGCATCTTTTTTAGTTCTGGCTTACAGAAGCAAGATGAAATAAACTGACGGTAGCTCCAGTACATTTTGTCTGAAAATTGAACGACTTGTGTACAAATGAACACAAATCTCGACATTGACTGATTTATCTATAAATAATGCCAATTGACGGAACAGATTCTCAACTTTTGACAACAGATTCTCAACTTTCGACAACAAATTCTCAACTTTCAACAAAAGATTCTCAAGTATCGTCAACAAATTCTCAACTTTCGACAACAGATTCTCAACTTTCGACAAAAAATTCTCAATTTTCGACATCAAATTCAAAAGTCAAGAGAACTGCAAAAACGTTTATAAGTTTTTCTAGAAATACGGGAATTTTTTTGACACGAGCAGAAATTGTTTCTGGTATACATTTTTTCATTTCGATGATTTGTATTGGGAAAGACCATCGACTGTGAATGAAACCTCGGGTAGAAAAACGATGTGGTTGGTTCAATTTTCGTTGAAATTCAGTGCACTTTGTTCTCTGGGCAAATCGAGTTAATTGAACGATTCCTGCGACTGGTTGTACAATATTCACATCGATTTACTATTAACCGCAGAATCATTGCATTTGAAGAACATAGAGAGTGGAGAAATTGGATGAATATTAGCATTATCTTGATTCCTGGGAGACTTGACCTGACTCGCTAAAAACGAGCATACTTGTAGTTTTGTTATGATAGTTTGACAATATAATTGGTCAAGTAGGTCAACAGAGTTCGATGATCAATAGTTAATTTGAAGCAAAACCGATGCCATTCTGTGGAGATTGACTTCCTGCGCGACCGTCTATTCGTGTGCCATGAACCTTGATCTCCCTTCTCTCGATTCTTTCTGTCCTTGCTGTGTACTTCAAGTTCCTCCGCATACTCTGTTATCGGAAACGATAATGGTGCATGCAACCGAGACATCAGATTTCTCAGTGCTCAGGAAAAGATATAGTTGGAATTCCATTCATTCTTTGCTCAAATGCGCTCGTTTCTATCCGCAAGCAGAATAATTTTCAACATTGTTTAGCTAGTTTATATTCTATCGAGTGCAGACTTCATAGCTACGTTTATATATCTCTTATTTTATCCTTTCAAGAAATACTCAAATACTGCTCTTTCAAATTCAACTTTATCCTATTTCTTATTTTGTTGATTCAAGAAATACAAAAATCTATTCGTATATAGATAACGTCGCTTTGTTCAATAGGATTTCAAACTTTCAATTGAACGTTCTTGAATGCTTTTGAAATATGTTTTAAATACAAAGTACCACGTCAAAATACGTTGGAATAATTTGCATATCTTTGATACACTTTGTACAAAATTCTTGTACAATGTACTCTTGATTTTTGTGGAAATCGGTTTAAGTAACAAACCCGAATTGTTTTAATTTAAAAGTTGAATTTTTTAATATAAAAGATGCATTTTTTAATATAAAAGATGCATTTTTTAATATAAAAGATGCATTTTTTAATATAGAAGTTGAATTTTTTAATCTAAAAGATGAATCATCTCTATTTAAGATGTTTTGTCCTCACTTTTGAAACGTTTAACGTATTTTTTGACGTTAAACGTTTCAAAAGTCGGGACAAAACATCTTAAATTGAGACACTTGTTTTTACAGTATAAAAGATGAATTTTTTCATCTAAAAGTTGAATTTTTTAATCTAAGATGAATTTTTTAAATTAAAAGTTGAATTTTTTATTCTAAAAGATGCATTTTTTAATCTACAATCTAAATTGTTTAATCTAAAATTCTATTTCTTTAGTAGAATACTTTTTCCCTGTTTACAAATTACATTTCTCTTCTGATTCACATCAAGTGCTTTTTCTACAATATTTTCCACAAGTTTGTGCTACTTTCCAAGTTTGTTTCTTTAAAAACTTTTGTAGAATTTATTAAGCGAATTTCCAAATACTCGAGTAATCTTTTTAAATTACCAATCTCAATGTAGATTTCCGCGAAATGTTTCTCAATTAAGAAAAAAAAAAGTCAACTTTCATTATACACAAAATTTAATAATTAAAAAATAAATTAAACTAATTTAAAAATCTCTCTAATTAGAATGCTTTTGCATTCTCATCTATATGTAGATGATGATATAGATGATGATATAGATGGTGATATAGATGATGATATAGATGATGATATAGATGAGAATGCAAAAGCATTCTAATTAGCATTTCTAAAATCATTTGTATATAATTAAAATTTATTTTAATATATTTCTAAAAATTTATATTCTCTTTTTCATCGCTTGTCGAATCTGTGTTACACAAGTTCAAACTTCAATATATAATAATTGACACTTGGGTTGATTACCCGTAATCTTAAATCCCTTGCACCTACTGAAAATATTTCCATGAGGAAGCGATTTTCAGGAAAAAGTCTAACTAAGGAAAATGCTTTTCAAAGTTTCCTTATAAACTTATTATTTTCTTTTCTACCACGAACGAAGCTTTTAACAGCTTATAAATTACTACGCGAATTTCCTTCACCATTTTCTGGTGTCAAGGAAAAACTAGAAGGGCGCAAGGAAAAAGAACTATTTTTCAATTCTCAACTCGAGCGCGTAATTTTCTTCCAAGTTTTTAGTATTATTCGATGTTTCGTTGCATCTAAAATTGAAAAGGGTAAAATTAATCCAAGTGTTAATAGTAACTCAGGAAAAACAAAATTTTAATTTCAAGATGAACTTGGATTTTTACAGGCATATGGCTGTAAAATTTCAAATTATCTTGGAATTTATGATGCATTGAAAAAGAACATTTTGTTTTTTCTGTGAATGCGATAAAAAATTGCTAAAAAAATAGTATGAAAATAGTATGAAAATAGTATGAAAAAAGTATGAAAATAGTATGAAAATAGTATGAAAATAGTATGAAAATAGTATGAAAATAATAGTATAAAAACATAATGGTGCAAATACATAACGGTACAAATGCAAAATTGTTTTAAAAATAGAAGGGTCTAAAATATGAGAGTGCATAAAAAAATGAAGGTATATGAAAGAATAGTTGCATTTTGAGCAAACTGTTGGTTAAGTTCTTATTTGAGACAGAAGTGTCTGGTTTTTCTATGTAACAGGAATTTCAGAGTTATTTGACGAAATTACCAGTTTTTGTTGGAGAAAATAACGAAGCACGTCCTGAGTTGACGGAAAAACCTCGCGATAGTCACGTGCATCTGAGCAACGAGCGAAGGAGAGTTACCCTCCGTTTTGCAGTAAAGAGACCTCTTTTTTTCTTCCTCCTTTATCAACCCTCTCACTCCACCCTCTTCTACCTCACGTACCGCACACAAAACACTGCTTCTTTCTGCAATGAGAGACTCGTTAATCGTTAATGCTCCCATCAAACAGATTGTTCCATCAATTACAGATCGCTCGGGGCCAGCGCAATTCATCTAATCATTAAATGCAAATATTCATTTCACTTCTCACGCAAATATCGATTTTTCACGTTTTTTCAAATTTCAAATTGTTCCTCAACTTTTTATGCATTTTTCTTTCCGTATTCGATTCAGCATATAGAAACACGAATTTTAACGTTGGTTTTAAATGCTACACTTTACTGGATTAATTAGCATTTTAACAAAATATTAAAAAAAACGTTTTTAAAAAATTCACGTTTTTGCAAATTTCAAGGTGTTCCTGAAATTATTTGGAAATTTTTGTTTTTTTATTCGAATTGGAATTAAAAAACACGAATTTCAACGTAGGTTAGAAACACTACACTTTTATGGATCAATTATTAATTTGCTAAAATGTGTAATGAGAGAAACATATTCTTTAAAAATTCACATATTCGCAAATTTCAAGGTGTTCCTGAAATTTTTCTTGCATTTTTCTTTTTGTATTAAATTCGGCATAACAGAACACGAATTCTA
>WNHD01001538.1:0-18920 GCA_011057455.1 Ganaspis sp. Gsp50 | reverse complement strand
ATAGAAACAGTGATATAGATAAACAGAGATAAAGATTTGATTTTGATCCGTTATTGATATAGATTTACTTTCATTAATTTACTACGTGGATACTAACCTTCGAAGCCACCAATAACAATCTCTTCGGAAGTAGCAGTGTAGTGGGTATGAGGCAACCAATTTAAGGTGGTTGACGTGATCAGTTGATGATACTTGGACATTGTATGAACAAAACTATCTGCTGTCACAGACAGTAGAAAACAAGAGACTGTTAATATCACTGCGGGTTGAATTTGCCTTGCCATCTGTAACAAAATATTAACATTTTTTTTGTCAAAATATCCACCATTAATGTAAATGAAAATCGAACTACGATCGCTATATTCGATATAAATGAAAATCATTGTAATTTAACATTTTTAAAGCAAAAGCCAAGAATCTTGAATTAAAAGAAACCAAATTACATTTATCTTCATTCTAAATCCTTTACACGTTTTTCTACTTAGCTATTTTCTCTTTTACACTTCCTCTCTCATAACAATTCTCATCACTCAAGTCTTTTCCTAATGTGCAAAAATACGTTCTTTTGGTTCTGTCATTTCAACTCACTACTATGTCATTGAATTTTAAATTGAATATAAAAAACTTTTCTTGGTCGTTTCGCTACATCATTATAAAAAATGCATAATCAGAAAATAGTCATTAAATAATAAGTAAGCAGTTATTTATTATCCTTGGCATTGTCATTAAGAATGCTTAATAATGAGGAATTGTTTGGTGTGTATTTTGTCACATTTGCTATCGTGTAAAAGATCCTAGTTGTTGATGACTCGACTTTGAAGATAATACGTATCTGCTTACAGACCATAACGTATTTTCAACATTAATTGAGTCCGAGATTATCTTTAGAAGTAACAGGATCTCCTTCTCTAAAACACTCTCGCGCGCTTGCACTTCCGTTAAGAAAGGTAGTAAGGAAATTTACTCGTTTATTACTCGGGTTAATTTTAAAAAAAATCTCCGCAAATTATTTAATCAAGTCTTGATATAGCATACTAATTGTGTCATTCATAAATTTAATTTTCCCCATGTTGTGTTGAAAAATTTCATTTAGTTTATTTATATACTCGCACGCAATTCATCTCGTCTAACTGTAAATGGGTTTTTTGTGAAGTTATTCCCAACCTTGTACGGTTAACTCGACCTTATTACGAGATCCAATTCATTTGTTAAACTTGAACTGCAAAAATAACGGTGCAAATTGTCCTTTCCCTCTGCTTCTTCTCAGTCCAGTTTTTCTATAGTCACTTGTACTTTCCGTTGTCGCATGTTCAATTAAGATGTAAGTTGAAAGAAGGTTGCGTGACGAATAGACAGATTAGCATGAAATGCAGATTTATTAGTTTTAAAGATTAAAAAAATTTATAGCGAAAGGGTGTAAAGAGACTTTTTATATTATTATTCGGGGTAAAAGAATGGCAAAAAGAGAAAAATGTTTCCTGAATAAACAGGTGTAAATATACTTTTTTTTGCTGGATTAGATTTTTTTATTGATTTTTTTATGTTGCTGGAACATTTTATAGGTTCGTTCAGGAAATTGCAATTTTTATGTTTGGATAATGAAACTATTTATAGGTTTTTATTTAAATGAAGATCAATTTAGAAAAGTAGGAGGAAAATATCTCTGAACGTGAAATTCTTGGAGCAACACTTGCTTTCAATTTTTTCGTGTAGTATACTTTCTCTATGAAAAAAAGTGAAAAAAGAAATTGTCGGAATATAGATATTGATGCGAAACGTCCCATCCATATATAGATGATTGGAGTCACAATATATACACGGTTGTGCAAACAATTTCTTTTTTTCCATGTAAAACAGTTTTCTTCCTATTATCAAATACTTTTTTACCATTATTTTTCAACCCCATTTTTACATTCACACGAGATGCCCTGACTGATATGAAATTCTGAACGCGTTTTCGTGCTCTTATGTTTCTTATGTTTTCGTGTATCGTTTGCCTCGTGTCGGTATATTTAATATGCTGCGTTCATGAACCCCGTGAGTTTTGTGATCCGAAACGATTTTACCGCAAGGCCGTCACGTCTCATAGATTCTTTAACTCAGTTACTTCTTGGTATCACGGAAGGAAGCCTATTTGTGATTGACATAACGGCGTGGGTGGTATTTCCGTTTCCGCAAGCTTCATTAGGGTGGAGACACCTTTAATTTACCAAATTCTGCTCTCAATTTTCTGGAAATGTTTAGAAGGTATATGACGCTCTAATGGTCATTGGATAATTAGGTAGTCTGTAATTTTGAAGAATTCACTTGTTTCAACAGGAACCACGTGCAGTTTTTACTGGTTGGGTGCATTTATTATCCCTTCATGTTTCCGGTAGGGGTTTTTATTAATGAGGAAATGGCTTTTGTTTGCTTTCCTATTGTAGGTTCCGACACCTTAGTTATCGGAAGTGCTCATTAAAAAGTGCGTTGTTTTTTCGATGAATTTTGCGGAGGATATACATATACGCGATTGAATGAGGAGAATTATTGTCATCGATTCAGTAGTTCCTACTCTCCCGTGTTAACTGATCTTGTTTACTCGCATGGATAATTCGCAAATTGCTTGTGCAAGCTAATTCGATTGTTGGTCTATTTCATAATGGATTCATTGTATCTTGTTAATTGTTTACAATTCAATCTTCGAATTTCAATTCAATTATCGAATACATGTTTACAGATGGACATGTATCTTTATGAAGAAAAGTGGTTGGGGTAGTTGTACCTTTGTATTGATAAATTCGTGCGCACATTCCATAAAGAGAAACAAATATGCTATTAAATTTATATGGCACGCGTGATCGAATACGTCCAAAAATATTTTTGATTAAATCTAATGTTTATTACAGCTCTTTAAACCAAAATTGTATTCATTGGTT
This sequence comes from Ganaspis sp. Gsp50, assembly GCA_011057455.1. Lineage (NCBI taxonomy): Eukaryota > Metazoa > Arthropoda > Insecta > Hymenoptera > Figitidae > Ganaspis > Ganaspis sp. Gsp50. The sequence goes on along the minus strand of WNHD01001538.1, from coordinate 16,002 downwards.
ATGTTCATACGCACATTTATGTAGTTGGTGTAGATGATTTTATGGTTGTATCGACCAGATACAGACAGGACACATTTATCTATAGGTGCTTGATCATTCATTCTTCTTTTTCCATGTAGCAATTAAGTTACATGGGTGAAAAACCTATATATCAATTCAGCAGAAAAGGTGTTTATAAATAGGCAGTGGTTTTAAGGTATTGAGAGCTAAAAGGCTCACAATGAGGACAAAATACTATACAACAAGTACTTAAATAGCCAAATGCCACAACCGGTTTTCTGTTCTTATCGGGTATGAATTTATTTTTTGCATATGCATATAAGTCTTTTACACATGGTCATTGTTGTATTTTTACGAGCAGTCGAGTATCATAAGCGTAAAACCTGTTCTCTTATGTTCTCAAATAATGATCACATTTGTTACGTCATTCGTATTTTAGGCGATGGGGTTTTGTTACTTGCATAATCACTTCATATAAACCGTTATTAGCTCATAAAACTACACATAATTTTATGGAAGACGTGCAGGGAATTTGTCATTTTGGTGTTCATAATTATTAGTTTTTTGGCCTTTCGTGTCTTGATGTTTTTACTTTTTTCATTTTAATGGTAATTCTCATTTCTCTAAAAAGTTGGTGAACTAATCAGGAAGAGGATTAATTTGATGGAAGAGATTTTGCCATTAATCTTTATTGCACTAATATTCGCTCGAGTGACCTTCACTACAATAATAATTTTGTAAGATCTTGTCGGGAATTTCCTTAATTGGAAGCGGTATTAACCCATCTCGTACGGAAGCATCCTTTTATAAAGACAAACCAACATCGTGTCGCAATTTCCAAGGGAGAAAGAAAAGGAAATGGCCTACTTCTCTCATCGATTCCTCTCAAGAAGTACTATCTATAGTCGAAAATAAAGCGGAACTATTCCTTTCTCGCTTGAATCATATACCTTGGATCATTTTTCCAGATAGGATTGAACAAATAAGGCTAGTTTTATAAAAATCCAATTAGAATTTGTAATTCAGTTTGCTTGAGCAAATCCTTATCGGTCAATAAACTTGGATAGTTTTCAACTCGAGGTTTTTAATAAGATGAAAGTGTAAGTTTGCTCAAGTGGTTGGTGCTCTCATTAGGGACGAACACGTTCACGCTTTTGAGTCTACGTAAATTCAAGGGAGAACATGATACTTTGAAGACGTTTAGTCTACCTTTACTCCGTACGAGAAACAGAATACTTATTTTTTTTCTATATTCATTTAAGAAACACTTGAGCCCTAAAGGTTCAGAGAACCCTTGAATGTTAATGTTTGATTGTATCGTGAACTCTAGAATCTTACAAAATCATGCTATTGATCTTCAGGGCAAATCACTGGAAGGCTTATTATCACATGAGTGGTTCGTGCACATTTACTCGTTCAGGCCGCATTTGATTAGCAACCGTCTAGACGCAACATGAAGTGTACTCAAGCGTTCATCTTTATTCATTAAACTCGCGATTATTCTTTTAGTCTTTACAGTAATTTCACTTTAGTACTCTCTGTTAAATTTTTTAATTGTCTTTCTGTCAATTGTCCTTTTAGACTTGTTAGTCCTGTTAATTTCGATTAGTTATCAGCTCCCCGCGAAAGTTAGAGTAATTTATGAACATAATGAACATAACTTTTATACGTAAAATGTAACGTATCGTATTTTAACATTTTATGATGATCGCTTGAATACCAACCAAACATAAGAACAATATTTACATAATCCAGGAAAACCAGGTGCAAATAGTTTTCGTTGAAAAGGTTTTATGGGTGGGATAACTTTCAGGAGTTGGAATAATTTCTAGAAAGTTCTTTAATCTTTTTCTAGAAAGAGCTGAAAGTGTTTTAAAAGAAGTTTTAGAGAAGGCATTATTTTCAAGATCACGATCGAGAATTCCGCATTTTTTATCAGTCAGTTCTTATGCGTTCCTGTTTAATGAGAAGATTACTAATGCTAGGCTAGTTTCTGATGTTCCCTTTAGTGTTTGTGCTCTAGTTTGTTGATAGAGAATATTACTGCAGTTCGAGATGCTCACGGTCACGTAATGCAAAATGTCATTTATATTGGTATGTCGTACGAGAAAGTCAGGAGATAGGGTATGCCCTCAGTACGGCATATCAAATGAGGGTTGTATCGATTTTCCTCGCTTGCACTGACAGCGGACAGCGTTACCATGATAACCCCCTGCTTGCAGCAGCCTTAAATCGAGAAGCACTTTCGCATTGTGGTCACGCATCTTGGCACGCATGTGCGCGACCAACTTTACGCAAAAGGTATAAACCCACCCACATACATCTCAAGTACGACAATTGTTTTCGTTCCCTTCCCTCGGATTTTAAATATGTAAAGAACCAGAAGAGGAAAGGATGGGAGAAGAGTACTCTCCGTTGATTACTTAGCAACTTGCAGGCCATAAAAAACTGTTAAGGTCTTTTTCCTTTCAATATCACACTTTATTCAACGCACGTGTTTAAATACGAATAACACTCTTTTTTTCCAACTTTGTCCTCATTCTTGTGCTGCACATGTTCCACCTGTATGATTTCGATTTATTTTTAATTCATTTAAGTTTATTGAATGTTAAAAAGTAAATAATTGCATTGATCTATTTTCATTCTGAACTATAACTGTAATTGAGGAAACTAATTATTCATGTTACGATAACATTTACCTCTGGATAAAAGTTTGATAAGAAAAGTCTTAATTGAAGAGAAGTGAATAAGTGAGAAAATAAATCGTAAAAGCTAATTGTCTGGTCAGATATATTAGTTATTACGATTCATTAATCAAACAGACTGGTTGTCGGTTTGATGAATAAAAGTCGGTTAATGATAAATGTAATGGAAAAAATCGTTGGGATGTTATTTAAAAATATGATTCTTTCTAAAGGATAAAATATTGCTTGAATGAAAACGTCCTCGAACAAAGCTATATTTTGTGAAAATTATAACCCCCTACAATTTGCAATGATGCAATAATGATATCCCACTGATAGCTGAAAATTGTACTTGACAAATTCAAGAGCATCCAGTTCCTGTTTTGAATTGCATCTCATTGCTTCGAATCACGCTACCATGTGACGCATCTCTAATTTCCGCTAGTTTTCTTTAAATTCTGCATTTAACTCAATTCTCGCTATTCTTTTCCTTAATTTTACAAATCTACTCGAAATTTTTAACATTTTGTTATTTAAGTGGAATTTGACAGTGTATAAGTAATGTTGGTTAGAATTACTTATTGTTTAAGTAGTGTTAGTGTTGCTAAAGTAGTGTGTTCATTATTTTTCATCAAATTTTATGATTCACCCGAAATAATTTAATCATTAACCAGCTGAAAAATGTCTGTAGCAGTGACTCAATTATTCCAAATTGTGCCACGTCACTGGTTAATAATTTTGTTAGGCATTTTTTTGCTGAGGACTTGAGCTTAATAAAACCATCTTGCATGTTTGCAGATCAGCAATTATCATTAAATGCTGATTAGCCGTGTAAGCAACTCGCGTTTATGAAGGTGGTAATGACCGCTACGTGGACGGAATAATTTGTCTGACCGCGAAGAACCTACAATACGAGACGTAACTGAGACAGATGAAACTTAACCTTGCCAATTACCCTTTCATTGCAGCAGAAAAGGAATGCAGCCAACTCAGTACGCACGTTTCTACTATGTGTTTTCAATCTTTTATTTTTTTTTATCGGTTACCTTTAGAAATGTAGTAAATAGAGAGATTTATCTTCTTATTATATAATGCCTGTATCTTTTTCATCGTGCAAGATTAATTTTCACTGATTTATACACTCGTGTAATTCTTTGTAAAGTATTTCTTCGACTTGTTTTATTGATTTGATGATCAACTGATTTATTTCCTCATTACATTATCTCTGCTGGAAATCATCAAGTCGCTTGTTAAAATTTATAACTTAAAAATAAATAATTTAGTTTATTTCATCCTTTTCTCAACTTGTTATACGTTAGTTGTAATTAATTTGAAAATTACGATTTGTTCTGTGAGTATAGGAATCTATATTTCTTCTTTCCCGTTAGTCGTTATTAAAGCCGCTTTGGAAAATAATTTTCTGAATAGTTCTTGGCTATGTTTCAAAAATCATGTTTTCCTAACGGTCACGAAAAGCATGCATATATAGGATCCTAAAGATTGTGAAATTTTAAAGGTAATGAACTAATTGCAAAAGTTACTTCGGAATTTTGCAGTAATTACACAATCTCTTTACTATTAATTATTATCGGTAAAAAGGTATTTACAGTTTGAGCAAATAATTGCATGGGAAATCCACTTGAATGAATGAAGAAAAATTGACAGAATATCATGTATAGTTGTAATATTTTATAACTGGTCAGTTTGCAATTAAACGATTTTGCAGAGTTGTACTTTTTTCTTAAATTTGCACATTTTTTGCATATGACAAAAGTGAAATGATTTGCAATAGTGAATTTTGTCGAGTTTGGAAATATTCTTTCAATAAAATGCATACTCTCATTTCCTGTAGAATGAATTATGAAAAGCGTAGTAGGGTAGTCTACCTGTCTGAATTGTGCTGAAAAGCAGTGACTATGAATGGACCGCCTCTGGCTCTATTCTCAGCTTTTTAACGTCGCAATTCTTCGAACTAAATCGAAAATTTACGAGGAAAGTTGAAATATTTCGATTGACCAAAGACGTGTGGCTTGCTCCGTTTTGAAAAGCTTCTTTTTACAGAATATGTTTTATAGACCAGAAAAAATTTGTGGCTCTTGTTAATCCCTGTATTCTTTGTAAAAATCTTGCATCGTAAGACAAAGGGTCTGTTGTGCAGTTCAATATTGTCTTGTAAAATATCGTTCACACAAACTATTGTATCGAAAATATGTGTAATGTTACTATATTCTCTACCATAAAATCCGACAAAAATTTGGTATCGGTTTCTGAACAAATGGCTAATCGAGTTCCCTAAAAAAAATATTTTATCGCAATTTGCATTCTATTCATTCTTTCTTATTTGTATATCACAACAGTTTGATTCTTTGTCTTGATTATCTCTTTGAGGAATATCATATTACAATATCCTTTTGTTCTATGTTCTATCTATTTCTTCCTGTATGTATTATTACTTGACTATTTTTCTTTAACGCGACCCAATTTTTAATTGACGTAATCATAACTTTTAACTTCAGATTGTTGTACATTTTACATTAAAGCTAGTTTGTGTATCTTCACGTTGAGATGCGGTCAGGTATTCCATTAGGTAGGTAAATGGTGTTTGGTTTCATTTGCTCCTGTCTTGATTACACAACCGTTTCTTCCTACTATTCTGATTGGATTCGAAATTACAATGTCGAATCATTTGGTAAAGCTACTTGCAAATTGGGACAACAATAACAATCTTGTTAGGTTCTTGTTACATTCTTATGGCGCTATATTGTTGTAGTAAAAAATTATATATTCTTTTTGTACTTATGCTAGAACTCGAATGTTTTATCAAACCAGTACTTTTACACCATTATTGTTGTTCCCATTTTTAAACAACTTTACCAAACGATTTGATATTATCTAGCGCCATGATTCATCGTTACAATTAGTTCAGAAAGACAAATCTTATCCTTTTGATGTATCTTTCATCTCAAGTGTATCAGATTTGCTGCATCATTCCGTTTCTCTATGCTTTCTCAGTACTTTAAATCCATGTGTATTTTTCTTTGTATAGAACCTCTGAGTGTTTTAAATCCGTGTGTATAAACTATTCTGCGTTGTAAAATCTTTCAATGTTTTAAGTCGGTGTGCCTGTTTATGTAGAACAAAATCAATGTATACTTTTGTTCCTGTATAACTTGTGTCTGTATTTTTCGGTGCAGTATTAAAAAGCGACTTTCTTGTGTGGAAGTTTTTTGATCGCTCTAAATCTATAGACCCTAAAGAAACGTCGATGTGCATTTCTGTGGAATCTAGACTCTTTTGAAAAGACCGCTGAATGACGATGCGAATTGCAACGGGGAAATCAGAACATCGGGTTAAAAGCCCAGTCATAACTTGGTGAATGGTGATAATGATGTCATATTTATTAAGCTCATCGAGGTCAATTAATATAAAACGACCAGGAATCTATTACCTAATAATCGACATGCATCAAGTGCGGTGCTATAATCCCGGTGACTGCACCTGTGGCGCTGGAATTTTACCAGTAAAACGAACGACATCAAGTGCATCGTGCAGCGCTAAGTACCAATGCGTTGGTAAAAGCCTTTTATGAAGGCATTGGCTTATCAAGGGAGAAATATAGGCAGCAACTTTCTTTAAATGCGGAAAGGATAGGTGCAATTAATGTCAGGTTTCTCTTAAAAATAATTGTAAAATTTATTTAAAAAGAATTCAAACCTGTATATCGTATACAGTAACTTCATCACTTCTTAGCTTATCATTAGAAATAAAATTATGTAGGTACACGTGCAGTAATTAAACTTTATTAGCTCGTATACACACGACTTTACGAGATATTTGATCGCAAGGTCACATATACATCTCGAATTACTATTCATTTCTTCTCAGTGTTGTTTCCGTGATCGAAATATTTATTAGCATCACGTGATCAGTGTCGCTTAATTGACAGCAACCTTGTTACTCTAATTATTCAGTACATATACTTGATTTTTGGTAGTATTTGTGATGTATTTTGTGACACAATTATTTAGCTTCGTATGTCCTATTTCTGTAGTACTGCTTTTTCTAATATTTTTCGATAATTTTCACAATTTTTGGTAATGTTTGTCTGTAAGTCTTGGTAATATTAGTCTGCAATTGTTGGTAATATTAGTCTACAATTGTTGGTAACATTAGTCTGCAATTGTTGGTAATATTAGTCTACAATTGTTGGTAACATTAGTCTGCAATTGTTGGCAAAATTATAGTCTGCATTTGTCGGTATAATATTAGTTCACAACATTTGGTAACAAATGTACACAATTTTCGCAGCGCTTGTGTTCTGTTAACCTTAAGAATTAATTATCTCTGATTTATGGTAGTATTTGTGTTGACTCTAATTATTTACAATGTCTAATTTTTTATAGTGTCCGTATCGACTTTTTCATTCTAATTATTCAGTACCGTCTGACATTTTCTAGTATTTATATTCTCTAAAATTATTCGGGTATAATTTCATTTAAAATATTGTTCCATCTTAGCTATTAAGATCCCGCTTTGAATTTCAAGAGGTAAAAAAGTTGATAGTCTAGTGCTACTAGGTCATCATTAAAAAAGGTATTCGGATGTTTTGTATTTTAACCAAGTTTTTAATGTTCAATACCGGTTGAATTTTTGTTTTAAAGATTGAGACCAAAAAAAGTTCTGTTAAATTATATGTTTAGGGAAAGGTATAAAAAATTAAATTATAATTTCTTTATCATAATTAATCATACTTATATTTTATTGGTTAGAGTTTCAATGATTTATTTCAATTTTAAACTTTTTTTTCTCTAATTAAATCTAATTGTGTATATTTATTTAAAAATTCACTTTCATAAAGACAAACATGCTAAAATCTGAGGCTCCAAGGACCAACATGTACTTATCGATTCGTCATACACTTGACCTCCCGCAGTTCACAGTTTGTATTATATTTTCAAGTTCAAAATAGTCCAGATACATTATTCGTTTTCAACGACATTTCCAGACTGACGTTTTTAAACCCGAGATACAATATTTTAACAAAAATAAAAAAAGTTTTAATAATTCAGATTTAGAGAGGAAAAAGTGTCCCTTTTTGTCCTTTTTTTTTACTTTGAAGTTTGGTGTTTTAATTATAAAAATGAATTCATAACATACACTTTATTTTGGTTGTAATTCTGCATATGTCTTTAAAAATACAGTTAATAACAGAAGTGTGTGACATTGGTGGAAAAGGTTTTAATTACTTAATGGAACAAGCATTGGGGTTGTTTTAAAAATGATTAAATAATGTCTCTATTTCTGCTTCTGTATATTTTGCCATTTAGCTTTTTTCTTTATTATCTTTATTTTCAATAAAAATATAAGAATTATCTAAACCCAGACATTGTCCTTTAGAATTGACCTTCCTGGCCAGGTATATACATATATGTATCAAAGATCCAAACTGCTTCATACTGTAGCACAAACAGACGGCATTAGTGGTAGGGTCTAGTGTACCTGAGGGAGATTTTTTCATCTTTTCATTCCTGAACAACGCACCTCATCACTGTTTTCCTCACGCGTCCCTATAGCAAGGTTTTGTTCCTTTATTTCGCCAGAATCGTACGCTCAGCAAAATGTCACATACAGCGGCCTCACCAAAGAAATAAACTAGAGTTTATAGTTTTATTTTTATTTATTTCTCTCTTGTATACCCTTTTAAGGTTGAGTTTACACCTTTTCACATTTTTTTTTGTGCCGCAATATAAAAATCTTAAGAAATCACAAGAGTATTTTAGAATATAAATGAAAATAATGCCATCTATGAGAACGCAATATTTAATCTAAATTTCTTGGATTGAATGGTCATTTTTCTAAAGTCCTGATTGTAACGATGTCAGTAAGAAAAGAAAGGGTTTAATTAAGATTCGAGTACATCCTTTACAACTATGACAGAATCACGAAATTTAATGCACAATGACGTGGCTTCACAAATAAATAGCAGAGACTTCAGACTCTTTTCTGCCAATCATCCTTTTAACGATGTCGTATTTAAATAGACACATGAAGTGTGCACATTATTAAGATTTGACAATCAGCCCCTTAGAATGTAATTTATATCCTCCACTTCATTTGGTTAATCACCAACATATTGGACCAGCATCATTGAAACCTACGCTATTATTGCGCATTATTTTTTATTTATCCATTTAAAGAATTTAGAAAATAACAATGCTTTGCTTATTTTCTGTGTACTTTTTTTTTATAGTAAAAGTTGTTTAATAAAAATAACCAATATTTGAACAGAGAGAAAAATATATTGAAAATATGTTGAATAACGCGCTTATTAATCTGAATATATTTCAATATGACTTGACACACTTTTCATAATAATATGTAATTTTGCCAGATCCTGATCCTTCGACTTGCATTAGCTAGATTCATGCTTAGCTGTAGAAATGAAGCAAAACGTGTTAAGGGTACTTAGATTTTTTCATAGAACTGAGTGACATTCCATTACCTTTTTACAAGAAAAATAAGTAACTTTGAAAAACTGAAAATAATATTTCTTATCTCTGTCTTTTGCTCTAATTTCTTTGACATTTCATAAAAATGATCCAAAATAGCTTTAACTTGCATTAATTTGCTATGATCTTTTAAAGTCATTAAATATCTTTCGTATAATAAACATTAATGAATAATATTAATGAGTAAATGTTGTATCTACATGTTGCAAATAAATTAATTTCAATTATTCAAAAATTAAGTTCCGTAGCTAAGTTTTCTTTTATGTATAATCAATATTATTTAATTTTCTTATTTGATAGATATGGATTAATTAATTTAGAAAATGTCGTGAGAAGTGGCTTTCAGAAAATTCTTAACTCAAGGTTGCTCTATTTCGCATTAGATTTCAGTTCATAAGAAACTTTTTTAAAATCTTTTCCACTTATGTTATGAATTTTTCAAAGAAATACTAAAGCACGGTTGTTATTATTTTTTGCTATTAACAGATACAGCTTAGCTAAAAGCTGTTTCAGTATTCAGTATAAGATATAACCATTTATAATAATAACAATGAAAGCAGACAGAAATATCAAAAAAGTAATAAAAAATAACATATTTTTTACATAATGATCATAATAAATATAGAATTATTCATAAGGATATTTATGAGAAAAAGGAAGTAATATTAACACTTTCTAACTCTACATGCATATGTCGATAACTGTAAGGCCGGCATATATCCACTTTAATTTGTCACTTTAATTCTGAGAAATTTAAGAAGCAGCAAGTAACGATCGCGAAATAATTCGAGTTTCAATATCCCTTATCTTGACATTTTTTATTTAGGTTCAAGGTGGTTTTAAGGAAAAGGAAGACCACTTTCCCTCCAATCGAAACACGATATCCGGGAAATCCCTAGAGAAACGTGACCAGCAAGGAAAACCTATGTTTCGTAGATTAGTTGTTTCGCTTTTGCAAATATTGTTCTCTTTGACTAAATAAATGGCAAAACTACCAACCAGTAAAGATTGATATCCTCTTTTTATCACAGAAACTATTGGAATCGATTCCAAAAAATTATATCAAGATCTTCATAAAATTTTTGGTATTTTTGCATATTTAGATGATGAAAATGTTCTTAGAAAAACACAATACCTTCTCGTTGATGAAGGGAGTGTAAAAAAAGTGGCGATATTCGCACGTTCTCCTGCTAAGCCGGTATCTGCAACCCTTGAGCGGAGGTCAATCGTTGCAAAAATACTCTACCCTTGAGCACGTATGTCTCAAGCAAGGCTCTTTTCTCAATTAAAAACCTCCTAACGAGCATTACGCCTCAAGCCTTTCAACAATAAAGTGTGTGCGTCGATAGACGCGTACTTACAATTGTCGAGGGTCCGTCTCTTTTCCGGCACTTAATCCAAATCACAGTAAGGAAGCTTGCGCTCTAAACACAAAAATAGTTGATAGCAATCGTTAACAAAATGATTACTCTGACTCGATCATTAAAAGCTGCTTCATCAAGAGTGTCATTATCGGTAATTGTCCCTGGAAGGATACTGCGCGCGATTTAAACGCTGTCACCTCGATAAAAAGGACGAAACTCGCCAATATTGAAATTAAGCGGTGCTCTTTGAAATGTCGACTAGCAGTTGAGCGTTGAGCCGAATAACTGACGCCAGTACGGCTCAACCGTTATCTCGCTCTCTTTTTCCCCTGTAGTCCCTTTCTCTTTCACTCTCTTTCTTATTCTCTCCCTTCTTTAATTCGTATTTCTCGGTTCAGGTTCGGTCGGTACTCGCCGGGGACTGACTGGCGCGGTGCACAAACGCTCCTCGCGAAATCACGCCAACAGAAATGAGCTAGAGTGAGTTGGAATGAGTTTGAGCCTGTTTTCGAGAGCGCGCGCCGCGCCACCCAGCTGCCGTATCGACCTCTCCCCATTGGATGACACATCCTCCAATAACAAAACTCCAAAGGATTACGTCACTACGGTATTATTGACGCCAAACCATCTACCGGCAACCCTAACCGTCCTTCTTTCTTCTCTCTTTTTCATTCATCCTTCACGACTCACCTTCCTACGTTTCATTATCTCTACTCTGCATCTTGGTCCTCTATTATCACTTGTTACTAAATCTTTAGTCTTTCGGATCATCTTCATTATCACTTGTTCCTAAATCTTTAGTTTTTCGGATCATGTCTATTATCAGGTGTTCCTAAATCTTGTATTTAAACGTTTTTTTCTTTTGAAAATGTTTATGGTTATAAAATCTTATATCTTATAAAATCTTTATAGTTTTTCGGATCATCTCTGTTATCACTTGTTCCTAAATCTTATTTTTAAACGTTTTTTTCTTTTGAAAAGATTTACTATACTATGGTTATAAAATCTTATATCTTATAAAATCTTTATTCTTTCGGATCATCTCCATTATTACTTGTTCTTAAATCTTTAGTCTTTCAAAACATCTCCATTATCACTTGTTCCTAAATCTTTAGTCTTTCAAATCATCTCCATTATCACTTGTTCCTAAATCTTTAATCTTTCAAATCATCTCCATTATTTTTTCTGTGATGTTTATTTTTGAATAATCACCCATGCGAATTCTCCTTATCACATCCAAAAAATCTAATACCTTCTTATTGAAAATGAGGGGTAAATGAAATAAATAAGAATGTAAAATTCATCTCTGTTTAAGCGTATCCTCTATATAGAATATGATATTAAAACGTTAATGTTAATCCTTTTTTACATTCTCATCAAAAATGAGAGTGTATTCAAAATGTGCGATTTTTTAACTTTGGTAATTGGATTCTGTTTCTACATTTCTAATGCGTATCCTAATGCGTAAGTAATAATATACTCACCTAGACCTTAAGATAGTATTTTCAAACAAGAGAGAATTATTTCTTGTTTGGAAATACTATTTTTGCTTCGCTCATTTACACTTGACATTGCTTTCTGGATGCACGAAAGCGCAAGCTAAAGGTGTCCTCCACCTTGACACGTGGTCGTGGGAATAGACCCCGCCAATTTAATGGGGTATGTTACTCTCTAGAGGTCAGTGTGGCTGTAAATTATTACTTAAGGTTGCCGTAAATGACAGGATTCTCGAGAACCCGATATCTTCAAAGAAATTATAACTTAATCAGGCAAATTCATGGCTTCTTGTTTGTCATTTCAAAATAACGGGTAGAAAATGGTCAAGGAATCGCTTCTGAGAGAGAGAAAATGCAATATTTTTTTCTCTTTTTTAGCACTACAATTTGTTATGTTCAAGTTATGTATATTATTATAAGTTTGTAGAATGTTGTTTGAAGATGTATTATAAAGTAACTAAGATGTTGGACTAATCTTTGTAACTGTGGTTAGTATCTTAAAGAAAAACATAGATCAAGGATTTTGTTGACGAAATATCTGCAAAATCGACATCATTACAATGCTTCCCTATAAGGAATTCCATATAAGGGTTTTCACATATATGTGGAAGCAAAATCAATAAGGAATTCCAAATTTTATGTATTTTATTAGGGGATTTTTGTTCTGTCTTTAATCCTTTTGACACTCGGTAATCCTGGTTCTAGAAAGTGTGTCATGTAAATGTTGAAGATTAGTGGAAAAAATGTTTCCTGGACTTTTCCAAGATTATCCTAATTTGCAACTCGTCTCGTTTTATTGTCTACAAACTGTAAAATACATTATTTCGGACAACAAAGGACTGGGTTTTATTGCTCTGAACTAGGGAACAACTTTAGATCAGTTAGACAGATTGCAATGTTCACTGCGTAAGATTAAGGACATAATTCTCACCAGGGTTCAGGTCAGGCATGAAACAGTAACTCTGGGAAATTTATTAAACGTAGAGTAAATCATAAATTACCATCTCTTTTTAGAAAATAATCTCTATTTGGTCATTTCATGTCCTAATTTTCATGAAAACATGCTAGGTTTTGAAAATTTTTATCTAGTTTTAACAATTTTGAATAAAAAATGACAAACTTGTGGATTTGTTTTTAAATGCTAGGCCAAGATTGGATTTTACTCGATTGCCAGGATTCATACATTTTTTTTAAGATAAATTTTGGAAGTTAGTTGCGTTGATTTTGCTTGATAATTAAAAGTTCGGTTAAAGGTTTCGAGATGAGTTTTTAAAATTACCACAGAATGTACAGTTTTCATAGTTTTTATCTTTGCCTACTTGGATGCAATTTGCACTAATCCGCTAATGTTTAAGTTGATGAGAATGCAAAAATAGAAGAAAATGCAGGATATTGAGTCTGTTTTCTTGTGGGGTCTATGCACTCCGTGTCCTCATTTCCAACAATGGTCTGGGGATCAAAATGCACACAAAGCACACTTTCTAGAAAATAGGATTTTCTCCTTGAAGTTTTTGATTCTAAAGAAAAGCATATCAAGAAACTCTGCACATAACGATCTTACTTTTGTACTACTGCATGAAACTTTGTGCGATTCAACTTTGTTGAAGGTGGACACTATGATCAAATAATTCCCGATGAATCATCTCATGAAGCAGATTTTAAATTAAATGGAACAAACTTCTCATGAGTGTATTCTCGCTTACGTAAGCAGGTTTATTATTATAACTATTATTTTATTTGTAAGCGTGTTTATGCTTATTATTTTCAACCTTTGTATTAAGTTTAAATAACTCAATCCATATTCAGCTGTATTCTGTATATACATATAGCTATTTGACTATACCATCCTGAATTTATATATTTATTTCTCTTCTCGTATTTCATTACTTCTTGATACAGGAATTTTTATTTTCTATGGTCCCCATGAATTCTCAGTTATCGATGGTTATTGCAAGAGTTCATTGCACCTTTGATTTATTTTCAAACCGCAAGATCAATGCATCTTTGCTCAAGCTGTGTTCTTTCTCCTTAAGGTATCTTATTCAGGTACACATGCAGAAATCAGTTTTTGTATAACATGCATCCAAGATTTTGCAACATTTCCAAAGACAGAACAGCTTTGTGTTTAATCATTTATATTCTGTACTTTTATTTTGTAATTCTATTTTGACTCCTTTTTGCTGATTTTATTCGTGATTCATTTTTTAAAATTTTTATATTAAAAAAAATTGATAAAAGTAAATAGCGATTCTTTTAAAGTATATATGCATATTTAAAAATTAAAGTTGAAACACATGCGAAAGGTACTTGAAAGCGAGGAGAGCAGCACATGAATCATTTGCTCGAATTTGTCTAGCGCACCCTTCATAATTCTGTGTCTAAACAATGATCTTCTGTAAGTCTGAAAAAAAGTCCATTTTACACGTGTAGGGAATGTCTCAAGTGACCACTCGAATATATCTCGTCTATTCTGCTCTTTTTTCTTTCCCAAGCGTAGTAATAACCTTGCGACAAACCCAAGTCTCAACCAAAAATCGATAGAATTCACTGAACAGAAAGGAATCTTGGCACCGAATCCTGATTTCAGTGCTGGGTATCTTTATATCTCGAGAAAAAACAGATGTTAGATTATTTCCTTGAATCTTTTATTTACATAATTTTATTTGCTTGGACTAAACATACGTCTTTATCAATATACACATTTGATTTAAATTGGATCAGCTCTCAAATAGGATGAGTTCACCTTCAATTCAATCGAATTGAAGTATATTAAACGCAAGAATTATACGTTGTATTAAATGCTATGTAGTTTATGATTCTTCAAATTCTAACAATAGACGTTGATTATTAAAAGAAATTATTGTTTTCAATTGAAATTAGTGACAGAATTTTGTCTAATTTGAAATTAGAGTAACATTTTCTTTAACATTTTCGCAATACTGTACGAACTGTTTAGAAGTAATTAATAGAAATAATTAATCATGGTCGCCATTTCATTTGAGTGAATAATTAATGATACGTGAAATTAATCAAGTGATTAATATGAATGATGATTGAAAGTGTATAATGATAAGTAAATATATGTGAAAGTCAATAATTAATAAATAAATATAATAATTATTGAATTGGGTAAAGATGGAGCGAGAAAGTTACATATTTGATGACATATCATGGTTTGGAATCCTTGTTCAATGAAATATGTCAAATCTTGTTGGGGTTGCGAATCACGAGATAATTGTTTTCTAGCCTGTGTACCATCCGCACCCAACTGCTGCGTCCCCTCTTCGTTATCTGTACAATGCTCTGAATGGAGTGCTTCAGAATGATAAAAACTTGCAATTAGCTCAGTTATTGAGAGTAATTGAATTTTTACATTTGGTTACATCCCGCAGTTGATAAAACTCTGAATGAGAGATTCATCATTAATTAATTAATTGATTTTCGTTTAAGTTTCATATACGTAATTTAGATTTTTCCTTTGAATAAAAATATCTAAAAGCACCATTTACAATAAAAATAATTATTAACTGTTATTGCAAATTCAGGAATTTGGTTAATTTAAGTACAATTTTTTCTTTTACTAATAATTATATAGAATCTTTATGGCAAATATCTAATTATAAGCTCTTAAAAGAATCATTGATATCAACCGCGAATTAAACATACACTTATTGGAAAGTTCCTTGTTGTTTGTTTTGTTTTGCAAAATCATTTGTAGATGATTTTAAAAGTTGCGACAATTTTGTTTTTCCAGACAGTTTCGTCAAGAATTTTGAGTTTGGACAATTCTGTCTGAAACTGTTTTTTTAGACATTTTTGTATAAAGCTGCTTTTACAGGCAGTACTGAAACTTTTATCTAAGAGGTTTTTAGTTAGAAACTCTTAAAAAGTCTGGCAATGTACTCACTTACTATGTGTACTCTCAACCTCTAAAGAAGATGAAATATTC
>WNHD01001537.1:0-18381 GCA_011057455.1 Ganaspis sp. Gsp50 | reverse complement strand
AAAAGTAGTAGTGGCGATGGAATAATCATATGGCTTGGCCTGAAAAGTACTAGCGGCGTCTGATGGAAATACTCTATCGGTCATTGGATAGAGTATTTCTGTTCACGTGCACTAAAGTTTTTACTTCCTTTTGTTTAAGCACGGGGATTTTATAAGGTTTAAATAATATGACCCATGGATTTACAGATAATAAATTTGAAAATGTTTATTCTTCATATATCTAAGTCACTACATAATTCCCTCTTGTTATTTACAATTTTTTAAGAAATTCGGGCCAGATTTAATTCACATAAATTTACAATTCAAAATTCTTCTATATTTATTGAGTACATTACTCTCGAGAGCTCGTCGGAAACTAAAACTAAATTTTTCGGAGCTGTCGTTGATGGCGCTAATTACATGTTTCTCCTTTTGATTACTTGCCACGCAACATGCCGCCCCCCTTGAACCAATGTTCAATCATTCTTTACATCGATTGGAAGTGGTGACACCTTCCTTACACCTCTCTTTATTACGCTATTAGCAGTTCTCACGGTGACTGCTCTCACTACACCATCCTCTCCAGGGTGAGTCTCAATTATTCTACCTAGCGCCCATCGCAAAGGTGGTAGATTATCATCGTTAAGAACCACTAGAGTCCCCACTCTGATCAATTCGGAGCCTCCCGTGAACCATTTTGATCTAGTATTTATTTCCGTCAGATATTCGGAGTACCAACGCCTCCACAAATTTTGCTTTAATTTCTGAATATGCTGCCACGCCGAAAGTCTATTCACGGGAACCTCCGACAGATCCAGAGCAGGTATCGCAGAAGGAGCGCAACCAATCAAAAAATGACTTGGTGTCAGCACCTGTAAATCGTTCGGGTCAGCTGACATCTGCGTAAGAGGTCTTGAGTTTAAAACTGCTTCTATCTCTACCAAATATGTATACAGCTGTTCGAATGTAAATAAAGTGTCGCGAACCGTTCTTCTCATATGGTGCTTGAGCGACTTCACGGCCACCTCCCAGATTCCTCCAAAATGAGGTGTTCGAGGAGGTATAAAGTGCCACGTGATCTCCTCGTCAGTAAGAAACCTTTCAACTTTATTTTTATGAACATCTGAGTTAAGGAGGCCGTAAAGTGCTCTTAATTCGCTATCAGCACCAACGAAATTCGTCGCATTATCAGTGTACAAGTTCGTTATCTTTCCCCTTCTCGCAATGAACCTCCTCAAGGCTCCCAAAAAAACTTCAGTAGTCAGATCCCCTACTAACTCAATGTGTATTGCCTTAACGGCCATGCAAACAAATACAACGCCATAAACTTTGACCTTCCCTCTATTTCGATGCTGCTTCTCCTTCACGAAAAAGGGTCCACAGTAATCGATGCCAGAGTTTTCAAATGGGCGCGCTGCGGTTGATCGCACCTTAGGCAAACTGCCCATTACATATGTAGGTATAGTCGGATTTGCTCGAAAGCATCTCACGCAAGCTTGCAGGATCCTCCTGACTTCGGATCGCCCATCTATTACCCAATATTTTTCTCTGACCTTGTATAAGGTAGCGTTATTCCCGGCATGTAATAATCTTTTATGTGCATCGCGGATTATAAGATTGGTGATAGGATGGTTTTTGGGAATCAAAATAGGGAATCGTTTATCAATACTTAGATCGGAATTTTTCAATCTCCCTCCGACCTTCAAAATTCCGCCCTGCATCACTGGACAGAGGCGCAAAATTCTTGATTGACTATGTAACTGCTTTCCGTTGGATATCCTTTTTATTTCCTCTTTAAACTCCTCTTGCTGGACAGATGTCACTATCTTCTCTTCGGCGTGTCGTATTTCTTCAGCTGAAAGGGATCCGAATAGCTTTTCTTGACTACGGGTATTATGAGCAAACCTCAAGCAAAATGCAACAACTCGACGCAGTCTCCTAAAACAGGAGAATCTATTCCACAAATCCGTTTTTTCAATTACCTTTGCGGCGAAGGTCGTTACCTTTTTTTCAGGCGTGTCTACTAATTTTATGGGACTTATTGGCCAAACGTCTTCTGATTGATTCAACCAACTGGGCCCGTTCTTCCACAGCTCGTTGTCCAGAAATTCCTTTGGTAGCTGACCTCTGGACACGAAGTCTGCAGGATTTTCCTTTGAGGGCACATGGTTCCAATCAGCTGGTTCTGTAACTCCTTGTATTTCTGCTACTCTATTAGCCACAAAGGTCTTAAGTATGTGAGGGGACGATCGGATCCAATTTAAGACTATCATTGAATCAGACCAAAATCTAATATTCTGCAATTCTAGCCTCATGGCCTGTCTTACTCTTCCGTATAACCTCGTCAAAAGAACTGCACCACACAGTTCCAATCTTGGCAAGGAGACTGTTTTTATTGGCGCTACACGGTATTTTGCGCAAAGCAGAAAGGTTTTGTGGTGATTTCCCTGAGAGACTCGCAGATAAAGACAAGCGCCATACGCTGCTTCACTAGCATCTGCAAACCCATGCAGTTGCCTCTGAACAACACCAGAGAATGAAATGGTTCTAGGAATGCTCCACTGAGCAAGTAACTCCAACTGAGAATGATACCGGTTCCATTCAGACGCTTCCACTGATGCAACTGGATCATCCCAATTCAGTCCACTTTTCCACAACCTTTGCATGATTATCTTCGCCAACACAATGACAGGTGCCAAAACTCCCAATGGATCGTATAATTGCGCTATCCAGGACAAAATCATTCTTTTAGTGAGTTGCTCCTGTCTCGGCTTAGTAGTTATTTCAAACTCCAATACATCCTCTTTCGCATTCCAACTGACGCCCAAGGTTTTAACATTCTCTTCAGGATTGATCATCAATTTTATTTTACTTAAGTTTTCAGGTAACCCTTCTGTTACTCGAGGATCATTGGATATCCACTTGCAGAGTCGAAGTCCAGCTCTACTTGTCAACTGTATCAAATGATCACGCAACTCTATTGCATCTTCCAAGGTCTCCTCTCCGGTCAGCAAATCATCCATATAAAAATCGGTCCTCAACACTTCAGCTGCACGAGGGAATTCAGCTCCCTCATCCTCAGCAAGCTATTTCAGGCATCTTGTCGCAAGAAATGGTGCCGATGACGTTCCGTATGTGATGGTACTAAGCTGGAATGTTCTTATAGGCTCGCTCTCATCGTCACGCCATAAGATCTTCTGATAAATTCTGTCTTCAGGACAGACCCAAAACTGTCGAAACATCTTCTCGATGTCTGCTCCCATCACTATCGCGTGCTGCCGAAATCTCAAAATCAGCTCAAAGATCCCATCCTGTATGCTGGGTCCTGTCATCATGACGTCGTTCAAGGAAACTCCTGTTGTTGACTTAGCCGAAGCGTCGAACACGACCCTCAACTTAGTGGTTAGGCTAGATTCTCTAACAACCGCCTGATGAGGAAGATAATATCCCTCATCTCTACCACCACGAATCAGCTCCATATGACCCAATCGCAAATATTCTGATATAAAATTTGTATATTGCTCTTTTAGATTTGGATCTCGTTTTAGTCTTCTTTCTAATATAAAAAATCTACGCCGTGCTGCCTCGTAGCTGAGCCCCAACTTCTGCTTTTCTTCCGTAAAAGGCAACCTGACTATGTACCGTCCAGACTCATCACGTTGGATATTCTCGGAAAAATGTTTTTCGCAGGCCTCTTCTTCCTTGGATTTTATCTTTATTTCTCCAGTATCTTCCACTTTCCAAAATTGTTCCAGTTTTTCACTAAGAACATCTCGAATTAAATGACATTTAGCCTTATGTTGTATCCAAGTTTCGTCCTTTAATTTTCCTGCAACAACCCATCCGAGTTTAGTGTTCTGTAAGAATAATCCAGAATTTATTAATTCAATTTTTTCCTCGCTCAATAGTTCATAAAAAATCTCTCCTCCAATGATCGCATCGATTCCGTCTGGTACATTAAATTTCGGATCTGCAAGCTGCAAACGATAGGGAATTTGTAAGCTCTTTTTGTTTATTATGTTTGATGGGACTTGATCTGTAATTTTAGGAAGGACAAGGAACGTCAAGGTCTTTTGGTAATTTGAATTCTTTGATTTTATTTTTGCACTAACCCAATGTTTACATGGCGTGTCTATATTATTTACTACTTCGATGGATAATTTTATTTTATTTTTATTTAAATTTAAACGCGTTGCAAATTTTTCAGTTATTATGTTAGGTTGCGAACCGTTATCCAAAAGGACCCTGCAAGACTGCTTACAACCCGTGCTATCTATTACATCCAAAACAGCTGTAGACAACATTACGCTTGAAGCATCGAAAACATGATGAGTTTTTACATTACTTAATTTTTCGCCTTCTGTGTTTTGCTTACAATTAGCCTCTCTATTAAAATCGACATGTAGCAGAGTATGATGCTTGCGATTACAAATCGTGCAGTTACCATATTTACAAACATTAATAAGATGATTTCTTCGCAAGCAATTAAAACATAGACCATTTTTTTTACAAATTCTATTTTATCTTTATACTCTAAATCTTTAAAAACTGGGCAATATTGTATATAGTGATTATCATTACATTTAGGACAACTAATTGTACCTTGAGTATTCAAAAAAGACTTTGTAGATTGAAATTTGTTTGCATTTGGCTTTTGATTGGCTGGCCTTGAAGACTGAAATCCGAAACCTGACCTTTCACCAGACTCAAAATGAATCGATTCCAAAATCTGGCATTTTTTAGATAAAAACGATGACAACTCGTCAAACGAAGGCATCTTACTCCCAGTGCTCGACTTTTCCCATTCTTTTCTTGTTTCTTTATCAAGTTTCTGAGTAATAAGATAAATTAATGGTGTATCCCATTTATCCGTAGGTTCGCCGAGCACTGTGTGAGCGCGCGCCTATGCTTTAATATCGTGTCTAATAAATTTCGCAAACCTTGAGGAGATTCCCTATTCAACGGTGCTAGTTCAAACAAAGATCTCATATGGTTAGTTATGATAACTTTCTCATTATTATAACGTTCGTTCAACAAATTCCACGCCACTATATAATTGCTCTCGGAAGTAGTCAAATTCTCTATTATTTTTGCGGCGCTCTCTTTAACGTAAGACCTAAGAAATCTAAGCTTTTGTATGTTTGGTATCGTCGCATCATCATGAATAATAGCTTTAAACGAATCTCGAAATCCTAACCATGCTTCATAATCCCCTGAAAAGGTAGGGAGATCCAGCCTTGGTAGGGGAAAATGAGTTCTAGTATTAACCATTAATGTCTCATTTGCGGAAGGCGTTCCCGATCGCGATGCTACAATTTCTCGCAACGTTGTCAACTGAAATTCGCGCTGGGCATTAAGCTCCGCCTCTAATTGTTGGATTCGATTTTCTTGAGACTCGACTTGAATTGAACTTTCCTCTGAAGGCGAAACCTGAGGTGTGTTTTGATTTATTAATCTTATTGCTGATGAATGGTAAAAATAGTAAAAATTTTCAAATTCTTCTCTCTCAGCCTCAAGGTTCTCCTCCGGAAACCTCAATTCCCATTTCAATTGAGTGTTCTCTAACTCTTTCCAAACTTCGTCAATTTTTTCCAAACGTAATTTTATTTCTTCTACTTTAACCACATTTTTAGGATCTTCACATTTTTGAATAAACTTTTTGAAATATGTCAATTTTTGCTTACAAACTCGTTTGGAAAGCTTTAGAACCTCAATATCTTGTTCACTCATATTGATTATTATTTATAATTTGCTACTACTCACAATTTGTCAACTAATTAAGCCTTACAATAACAATGTTGTCTCGTAGAATTTCAATTGATTAGTTACCACAACTGACTTGTTTTGCGTCCTCTATCAGGTGACTCACTGAAGGTTTCCTGGTTGGCAAGACGAAGCAGCAGAAATTTTGAAATCCTATTTTTTCTTCAAGCCTCACTTTCTCATGAATTCCCCTTTTGTTTAATGTTTTTTACTACACCATGCAGTATCTTTGAATTTGGAATTCCCTTGAATGTAATTAATTTCTCGAAGATCGTCAAGTTATAAAGTTTCTATGTACAAGTTTTTCTAAATGAGTTTCCGACACTAAATACACTCTCGATATTGTTCACAGTTCAGTTCACACCAAAAACTATATCACTGATAACTGTTCGGTTCGAAGGACCATGTTCACGTGCACTAAAGTTTTTACTTCCTATTGTTTAACCACGGGGATTTTATAAGGTTTAAATAATATGACCCATGGATTTACAGATAATAAATTTGAAAATGTTCATTCTTCATATATCTATGTCACTACATAATTCCCTCTTGTTATTTACAATTTTTTAAGAAATTCGGGCCAGATTTAATTCACATAAATTTACAATTCAAAATTCCTACTTTCCGTTTCGCTTTCTAGGCTGTTTCATTTCATGAATTTTTCTCAAAGGCATGGGATGAAAAAGTACAGAAAGTGACACGCAAAGTGGGAATTCTTCACAAACTTTTTTCGAAGGCATATCTAAAGGCGACTGTACAACACAATTTAGTTTCTGACAGGGAGGTAGTTCAGGAATAATGCCCCATGTAAGTCAATGGATTCGTCTTGATGCAAGTAATATACTGTTTCAAACCATTATGTTAAATCAGGGTTGGTGTTAAATCAGTTTCCAATTAAGTTCCTTTTCCGTTCCCGTCCCTGTATTAAATGTAAATAAGGATAAATTTTCTATGGAAAGAAAAAGGATTTTTGAAATAATTTTTGATTTGGCATTTCTGAAAATCCCTTCGTTTGTTTTGAGATTTTTATGAGTGTAACGACTGCACCAAATGTCAATAAAATCGGTCAATGCTCTCTAGATTATTTGGTCGACAAGAAAATCGTGATAAACATATCTCCACACACACAAACATACCCAAATACATACATACATATACAAATCTGGACATTGACTTTTAATTTCGTTTATATTTACTTTTTATATGGAAATGAGTTGATTAACTATTTCTGGAGAATCGAAAATAATCCCGATTACATTGGTTCCTTATGAGGAAGCTATACATTAAAAAAACATAAATAGAACTCTAAAATATTTTCTTTACTTTAATAAGGCGTGATGATACATACTTATATGAACTAATCGTAAAAAAATTTAAAGACAAGCGGACAACAGTAATGTTTAAAAAATGTCCTTATAACGAAGATGTTTCTAATTACAAGTAAATAATCGACAATTTCATTCTTTCATTCATTCATTCATTCATTCATTCGTTCATTCTGTCCGCACGTGAAGTTGGTCGTTTTAACTTTCCATTGTTTTTCAATTAGGTATTAATATTTCGTTGTATTAAAAGTGATAAATTCACGTTTATTGTTTTTATTTTGCCCTTTTAAGTTTAATAGGTTAAAAAATGTACTGTTCATTATTATATTACTAGTGCACGAAATTTTTATTTATTAATAAACTTCTTTTAAAAGTTCAGAGTGGATTAACATTTTTTGTCCTTATTAAATTTTGGAAGTGTCATCAATAAAGTTTTAATTAAAATATAACTTGTGTAAAGTAACTTTTAAAAATTTTGATTTTGATGTGTTTAAAAACAGTGTATTGGGTATGTAATCTAACATAAAAATTAAAATTCCTTTTATAATAATAAAAGTTCTTTAACATTGTTTCGCTTATTTTTAAGGCAATTCTTTTGAAGAATATGACTTTATATAAATAAAAGAATTTAGTCGATTATTATATTGTAATATAATATTTATTAATATAATTTTTAATATTTCCTTAATATATATGACTCAAAATATGTACAAAATATATATATATTAATAATAATCATTATACACTAGAAAATTATATGCGCGCTGCAGCGCGCGATAATCATGGAGGAGATAATTAATTTATTTGAACTCAATTTACAAAGAAACTCAAACATTAACATTTTTTAAATTTCTTATATTTATCATAAATTGTTTTAAAAAAAATTTCCTTACGAAATATATAAATCGCATATAAATATATATTCATTTTATTAAAAACAGTTGTTTTCCTTCTAAAAGGTGTAACATTTTTCCAAAAAAGCAAAAATGAAAGAATTCAACCTTACTTTACATTCTTAAAATTATTAAACCTTTGTTAACGAAAGTTTCTGTCAAAGACTTTTATTTATTCAAAAATTAACTTCCATTAAATCTTATAACTTTTAATTTAACTTTCATTAATGTTGTATAAACTAATTCCTACTTTATTGGTTTAAATAAAACTTGTAGAAAATAATTATCTCTTGGTATTAAAGAAGATTCCATAATATTTACAATTGGGGCATTCCTCGGAATATTTTCATTTACATTTTTTTTCTTTGAAACAATTTTTTTTAATTCTACATGGAAAATAAAAGACCAAGTGTTTTTTTTTTATTTTTTTATTTGACAAAAATTATGGAGGTTATGATATTATAAAATTTAACATTTTGAAGTCCATGATTTTTAAAACATACTTTTTTCTGTTGACAAGAAGATAAAAATAATATAATATATGAAAATTATTCGCTTTTCCTTAAAGATTCCAAATATGTAATAAAAAATAAAGTAGCTGCTATAAAAGCATATAAAAATATTGAAATTACGTCTAAAAAGTAACATTTTTCAAAACTAATGATTTTTGAATTTTATTTCTTGTATTTTTTCTCATTTATACCAAAGTGGTGATTTACGCTGCAATTGATTTAATAAACGCAAAGAATTACATGTCGTATTTCGAAAAAAGAGACAAAAGCATACGAATTCTAAAAGGAAAAGTTTATATTAACATATTATTTGCTTGAAATTCTATGAGCGAAACTAAAAATTTGAAAGAGTTCTTGAACGACAAAAAACACCACTTTAGTATAAACAAAACAAAAATTTTATTCATCAGTAGCTACAATAAAAGAAAAAAATTCAAAATCGATTATTTCAGTTTTGAGAAATGTCACTTTTTAGACATAATTTTAATTTTCTATATGCTTGCATTGCAGCAACTTTATTTTACATTACATATTTGAAATATTCAAGGAAAAATGAATAATTTCCAATTTTTATATTCATTTTTAACTTCCAATATAACAGAGAAAAGTGCGTTTCAAAAATCATCTACTTCTAAAGATGTTAAATTTTACAAAATCATAACATTCATCATTTTTGTCAAATAACAAAATAAAAAAATCGTGGGCCTTTTTTTTCAAAATTATAGAATTAAAAAAAATTTAAATAAATATTTTTTAGAATGCACCAATAACTACAGAATATCATACTACATTTAGTAGTATATGCATTATATATTATATATAATATATAATATTATTAATATTCTATCGCGATATTTTAAAACCATTCATTTCAAAATATTCTAATATATTGCGAATTATTTTGTAAAATTTTTTAGAAGATTTATGAATATTTATCTACAGAGGCTGGAATTTTTAAAACATTTTGGAGATTTTTAAATATTTAACAAAATATAGATAAAAAAATACAATTCCACAATATTATTAAAAAGTATTGATCAAAATTTCAGAGTGATTGAGTATATTAAAATGTAAAATATTAAAGTTTGCATAACATTTTACAAAGGTAAAAATAGTGTAGGTACTGCAAAAAAATTTAATTAAATACAGGAGCTAAATATGTTTAAAAAACCTGATTGTTTTAATGTTCCCAGTCTAGTTTTCAAGGACATTTTTTAAAGAATAGGGATTTCATATATTATATGTAAAAAACGAATCTTAGATTTAAATTCAATTCAACTAAATAAATAATTTCCCACAAAATTCTCGCGCGCTTCAGCACGCGTATTATTTGCTAGTTACAAGTAAATAAAGTGTACATCAAATCTGAAACTAATCTACATCATCTAAGAGGCCCATCATTTCCAATTTGATGGCTCCGAGTGAAAACAATTAACACTTTCAGATTTAAAAAAATTTACCTCAAGTTGTTAAACTCGTGACTTTCAAGAAAATTCGAAAACAAAATTTTAGATTGTTAGCCCTTAAAAATTTGTGTGCGGTGCCATCTACTATCTTTTATAATTGGTTAGAATAAGTATGTAGATGTATATGAGTCAATTAAGAAAAAAAATATTTTTGTTTTAGTTTTTTAGCGTGTACATTTGTTATATTGTACCTCGTATTGTACTTTTTTACAATTTTTTATAATTTAAATTAATCAATTTTATTGTAATTGACAGTGTGTGAGATGGACCTTTCCGTGAGAATTTATTTACAGCAATTTTTTGTTAAAAGTTCTATTGCAGCAACATTCAAAGCAGTAAATAAAAATTGCAAATTGATATTTATTTTCTGAAACTGCTATACAATTTTTATTTCTTATTATGTACATTGAAATACAAAGGTCATTCGTAAATTACCTCCAATATTTTGTATATTATAGTTCCCTAATAAATAAAACTAATAAATAAAACACGATTTGCGAAAATTTGTGCACCGTATTGATGATTGGTGTACTTACCTTTCTCTTAAAAAAATTAATGAAACTTACATTCCTCATTAGCCTCCAACCCCACACATTGGACAGCCTCTTGAGCAAAAGCATCTTCTTGGCCATCTACTTGCGCAAGTTGCTCGATTTCACCTGAAACGGAGATTAAAATTAATTTTGCAAACAATAAATTTCTTTTTCCATCATTTTTAGGTTATTAATTTAAAGAAAATCTTTTCTTTTTAAAATACAATATACGACACAGTACTATTACGGTATTACATTAGAAATTGTAAAATCCCGAAAGCTCTAAATGTAATGTCACAAATAATTATCACAAACTGCGGTATGACTATAAAGGCTCTGTTGAACCCATGTGTTTTTTGGTAAAGGTGCAAATCCAATTATACCCTAAATAAATGAAACATGATTAGCGAAAATTTGTTCACCATATTGATAATAGGTGTACTGACCCTTTTCTTAAAGAAATTAATGAAACTCACTTTGTTCATTAGTCTCCAACCCCACACATTGGATAGTCTCTTGAGCAAAAGCAACTTCTTGACCATCCACTTGCGCAAGTTGCTCGATTTCTGGGAGATCTTGAAGCGAATTCTCCTTTATGTAGGTTCTGTGAATTTCACCTGAAACGAAGATTAAAATGAATTTTGCAATCAATAAATTTCTTTTTCCATCATTTTTAGTTTAAGTATGCACGAACGTTTTGTCAATTAACCACAAGACAGTTAGGGCTTTTTGGGAACCCATAATACGGAAAATTTACATTTCTTCAGTGCACATAAATAGTACTTACCATTATCTGACAAAACTTTACAGAGGATTTCATCCCCTCTTCTTATTAAGCAGTTGTTTTTGTCGAGTTCGATTCCTAATAAAAACATTATCCACAGTTTACGCTGCACAATTTAAAAGCGCAAAATGGAAGCTTCTTCTTTCTTCCAAGAATGGATAGCAAACGAAAAGGTAAAAGATGGAGGAGGAAAAAGGGGAGAAATAGGACTGGGTCTATATAAAACAAGAGATGGTCCTTTACAATAATCATTGGTAAGGGCGAAGTCACATGCGGAGGAATAGAGGATTAGTGGAATAGAATAGACCAATCAGAAAATACATTCTAATTTGTCCAATGATGTGATTGGTCTATTCTATTTCACTGATCCTCTATTCCTCCGCATGTAGACCGTGACGTCCCATGACTGCGTTTTTTGTTGCGTTTTATCACTAGCCCGCAATGTTGGGTACGTAATTTACCTCAGGTATTTTACTAGGTTTTTTACAGTAATTTACCTCAAAAGTTTTCTACATAATGCATTTTTAGAGGTGGGGGGTAAAATACGTATTTTACCTGTGTAAAATACCATTTATTTTACGTAAAAAATCTCGAGTGACGCTTCACAGCACAACCCTGCCGCCAAGGAGTGACAAGGACAGTAAAAGTGTTGTGTCAACGTCAATGTTAAGAACCTAACCTTATAACCACCTATTCTGGACTGTCCTCTATACTTACCTATCGCTGGCTCCTGGCACACTCGGAACTAGGAATTACTTTTCCAAGTTCTTTCAAAGGTCTGGGATTTACTTTTATCATAAAGTGAAAAGCGTCAGAAAAAAACGAAAACACATATCTTCTTTGTTAAAATTTTAATAAAAATATGGAAAGATTTTTATTTCAAGCTATGGACGTTGTATTTGATGACAGTGATGATGATGACGAAGTAATAGAATATATTTTAAACGAAAGGGAAGAGCACGAACGCACGAAAAATTTTTATGAGCGCACAATTCCATCGTACTCACTTTCAGGTATACATATATGTTAACTGTTGATATGTCAGTTGCTTTTTCTCTAAAACTACCAAAAAATTACAGAAAGGTGATGTATGTGATGTTTTTGTCAAATAATATAAAAATTAAAGTTTCCTCTACGAGGAAATTCATGAAGATGAATACAAAATATACTTATAGGCATTAGTCAATTTCAGAAACAATTCGCAGCTTGTTTTTGTTGTTAATAATAAAAGAAAGAGTACCCTGAAATTGCCTTAACTTTTTATAATTTCAATATTTGCAATAAAATTTAAAAGTAAATGTACACAGACATTTTATCAAAAAATTCTATTATATGAGAAGCATATATGTCCTTAAAAACATGATATGTCTGGTAGGGTGGTGCAAAAGCAAAAATTGTAATTCTTATGACCTCGCTTTCTATAGAACTGTTCTATACTTAAAAAAATTACCTTTCTGTTTTACTTTGGGAACAAAAAGATATTTAATAAAAATATGTATTTGAATTTTCGTAGAATATTGTAAAATTTGTAATTTACATCCGAAATACAGTATGCATATTTGTTCACAATAATTGAAGGAATAATAAGTGTAATATTTTTGCTGGTAGTGATACAAAAATGTAATACTTATAACAAAAAAGTTATTTAAACATTAATATAGAGAACATTCTGTAGCCAATAACTGGAGCTGGAAATAACCAGCGATACTCTTCTACAAATGAATTTCGAATCCTTTGTTTTTATTTAAAAGATGTATCATAGGTCAATTTGTTTTCGATACAGAACAATCCTAGGAGATGAAAGTATAAATATTGAAATTTTTTTCCAAGTGTTTTTGGATAATCTTAATTCGGAGTCGAACTTTTAGACCTTGTAACATACTTTAACACCCTTTGCTTAACATTCAAATATTAAACCTTTATTAAACCTCTTAAACCTCTAGTTATTTCCTAAATCAGCTGATTTGAGTAGTAACTAAAAGTTTAGTTTTACCAGTAAGAGTGAAAATAGAGCATTTCGAGTGAGAAATCCACTCTTGAAGAGTAAAATCTCACTCTTAAAGAGGGAATTGTCACTCCAATTACAGAAAAAATCCACTTTAGAAGAAGATTCGTATACTTATCATCTAGACTTTTTGCTTAGAATAAATTTTCACTCTAATTGGAGTGAAAGCTGACTCTTTAAGAGTAAGAGTTTACTCTAATTTTGCGTTTCCCAATCGAAACGAAATTACCCTATTTTCACTCTTAATGGAGTGAGAATTCACTCCAAGAAAATTATGGTTTGAAGCACATTCATTACGACGGCTTACAATTAGAGTGTAAACCTGCTAACTCACAAATTTTAAATTTTACAGTGCGACCAAAAAACGTCACAAAAAGAAATCCTTCAGATTTAGAACAAAATGTATAATCTATTTGGTTTATTTTATGTAACAAGCTGTCAAAAAAGCAACAAAAGTTAATGGTTTGTTTAATAGTGAGCATTTTTAGGGACTTAGCAGGTTTTCGCGCGTTAATAAGTTTATGATAATGGATTTGACAGGTTTTCGTAAACATTAATTTGTTATTTCCGGGAAGAAGATTATTGAGATATCGTTAACTGAGGGATAAGTAAAGTTAAATAAAACAAATAGACGTAATACAGTTTAAAAGAAACAAATTTTTACAAATATTTAGAGAAAGATATCACTATTTTTAAAAGAAAAACCACAAGTTTGAGGTTTTATTGCAAAAAGTTTAATCTATTCATAATTACCGTAGTGGACCCAGTTTCCGTCCACTTTTACAAATTTCCCCTATAATAATGTCAATTAACTTATTAAATTATTGTATTCTTGTTAAAATATAATGAATTAAGTTGATTTACGTAAAAACATTGAAGCAAATAAATTAATTGCGAAAGTTATAATCGAAATGAAAGTGGACGAAAACTGGGTCCACCACGCCACGGTATATGTTTATTTATTATTTTTTATTATTTATTAATTATTGAAATATTTATTGTTTGCTGTTACTGTGACTTAATAGTTTGCTTTGAATCTAATAAAACATATAAAAACAAACTTCATAATGCTGACAGTGTTAATGTACTGTTTACTTTTTAATTTGCTTGATGTTTTAAGAATTTCAATCAGATTTTGATCTTTTAACATTGATTGAAAAAGTTAAATATAATAATAATTATAGTTAAGTATAATGATAATAGTATTTTGTGTTGTTTGCTCAAAAGAAACCTAATTTTTTGAAAAAAGAATCCGTATAGTGACGAAAACAACGTATAAAGTGACATTTCCATTGGAGTTAGCGGTTTGATTTTGACATAATGGAGTTAGCAGTTTTACTCATTGCACTTTTTCGACAACTTAGAAGCATAATTAGGATTAATTGTTTATCTGGGTGATGTATCATTCCTTCCTCTTTCGAATGCAATAAAAAAGTTAATTTCGATAAAAAGTATATTTATCAGGTTTACACTCTAAGCCGTCGATTACCTAACGTGAAAGTTGTTATTTCAGATAATTTGTGACACTGTTACTTCAAAAATATAAACTTTAAAAAATGCATGCATAATTGAAACTCTGAAACTTTATTTCACATAATTTATTTAAATTAACAAGTCACAACGGTGCGCTACACCATATTTATTTTTGCACATTTGCTTATATATTTATTTTCTTTCGATAGATTTCAAGTCACACTTTCGAGTGACACGTATAACGTTTGCCAGAGTCATGGAAGATATTGCTCCTCAACTAATTGAGATGAATATGGGTGCTAATGCAGTTGTTCTAGAGAAGCAATTGTACATTACTCTATGGACGCTGTGCAACCAAGAAGTATATAGGTATTATAATAGAAACCTCTTTTCCTGTCATAAAAATAATTAAGGGGTTAGTATATGTACTACGATCTGAATACGACCTTAAAAGCATTTGAAATTAGGTTATGTTTGGCTGACAGTTTTAACTTAATTAATGCTTTCCTTTTAATAATTTTCAGATAAAAACAGCTTTTCTTGAATAGCTTCTTTTGTACTTTGTCGATAAAACTGTTTTTGTCTGCAAATAATTAAAAGTGAAGCATTAATTAAGTTAAAACTGTGAGCAAACATAACCTAATTTCAAATGCTTCTAAGGACCATTTTATTAGATCGTGTCACATATCAGTGGCTTTATTCAATCCCTTTATTTGTATGACAAAATTTATTACTGGAAGGATAAAACATGGCCAAATTCCTCACAGTAGTTATAGTTATAAAAATTTATGTTTTCTTAGACCTGAGATTGACATGTTTGTTGTAGATCAATAGCCGACCGCTTCAATGTGTGCATGCAAACTGCATGGAAGTGTACAATGAGGGTGTGCAAAGTATTGAACCTTATGTCCGCACAGTATATTGCCTGGCCACAAGTAGGACAACTGCGGAATGTTGCGGAAGATTTTGAAGACCTTGCGGGATTTGAAAATGTTGTTGGTGCTCTGGATGGATCTCACATCCCTATAAGCGCTCCATGTGAAAATGCAGTAAGCTACATAAATCGAAAAAGCTTTCACTCTTTAATCTTGCAAGGAATTTGCGACAGCAACAAAAAGTTTATAGATGTCTTCACTGGAATATGCGGTAGTGTCCACGACTCGCGTGTTTTTGGAATGAGTCCCATTAGGAGACAACTGATCAGAAATCCAGGAAGGTACTGTCCAGCGGGGATGCACATTTTGGGAGATAGTGCCTATGGCCTTCGTCCCTTCTTGATGACGCCATTTAAAAATAATGGAAATCTGACCCCAACTCGTGTAAATTACAATAAAGTACATAGTCAGACTCGTTCCATTATCGAACGTGCGTTTGGACTCTTAAAAGGCCGTTTCAGGAGATTACATTACTTGTATCTTCAAAACGTTAGGTATGGGCCTATGATAATACTTGCCTGTTGCGTTCTGCATAACATATGCATTGACTTAAATGACGAAGTGAACGACGAGATTGAAGAAGTCATGGATAATTTCCCTCCTCCCAATGTCAATAGAAGAATTGCCCGTCTCACAGCAATCGAAAAGAGGCAAAATATTTCCGAAAGGCTTATGGAAGCAAGAAGATAGTTTTTCTTAAGAAAACTGAAACCACCTGAACCATCTCTTATCTTTTAAAGTAAGAAAGTTTAAAGAGCATAATATAAATAATGTGAAATAAATTACGATAATAATAATAACAGTTTTGAAAAGAACCTATGTGTACTCATTTCTTGTCCCAATTACAAATTAAGAGGGTTTGGGAGATGATTACCATAGCAATAAGAGTAAGTGGCTAAATGACCGCCACCGGTCACGTTTCGGTCGCGTTTTCATTAACAATCAATATATAAAATGTATCCATTTGAAGTTTATTTAAAAGTGAAAAATCTCAGTTACAGGAATTTCAGGTCATTTATCTGGGCAAAAAATACATTTCTGTACTGAATTTCTATCAATTAGACTGTTTTTAAAAATTACATTCATCATTGACCAATTTCAGAAAGCGCCTAGTTGACAAAAATTCAACAGTGGATTGTTTTTCATGCCCCTATATAATTTCTACATAAAATTCTGATAATTGAGATTTTTCGCTTTTTTCGATAAATGGTGTTTGAAAATCTCAAAGTGTGATTAAAATGATTTTTTTTAACTTGTCAACATTGAATATAGTTTTTAAAAACGGTCTACTTGACAGGAATTCAGTAGTTGGGTGTTTTTTTGCTCCGATAAAATTTCTACCAGAAATTCTGATAATTGAGATTTTTCTATAAACGGTGTTTGAAAATCTCAAAGAGTGATTTGAATGATTTTTTTTTAACACGTCAACGATGAATCTTGTTTTTAAAAAGGGGTCTATAGTTAACAGAAATTCATTAGAGCAATGATTTTTTTGCCCATATAAATTTTTGCCAGTAAATATAGTGAGTTTTATCATCTTTGGATTTTATTCATAGAATCTTTATTGAAAATATTTACGTATTGATCGAGTGATGATTTATTCGTCTTGTCATTGAGGAAATGTTTATTTACAAAAGGGTCTATAGTTTACGGAAATTTTAAAAAATTATGATTTTTTCGTTTTGATAAAGGTTTTAGAAAATATGTTTCTCACAAAATAGTAAGATTTATGATTTTTCGATCATTTTATTAAATTGTGATTTAAAATATGAAAGATTGCGTTGCTGGATTTCTTTTTGTCTTTCAATGTTGAATTGTAATTCCGAAGGCGATCTATTGGTTTATAGAATTTTACTATACTTTTTTTATACTTCATGGAAAAAAATTGATCAGAACACGTCCAAATCGCAGGCCAAGAACGAAGTTGATATTTTTAGACCGTTTAAAATTGACTTATAAGATTATTAATATTACATTTTAACGAAATTTGTATGTTTGATGTATTCCTATTTGTTTTTAATGTATTAATTTGTTATCTCAATTTGTTTAAACAAATAAGATTATTAACATTTTAGAAATAGTTAAAGTTACTTAAAGTGCATTAATATATTATTATTTAACTTGGACGAAATTAGATTTTTATATCTGTGCTTCATGAGGAGATTTTCGCTAATTAAAGTTATTTCATTAATAATACTTTTATATTTTTACTAAAAATCTGTTGAATTTTGTTTCTACTTGAATATTAAAAGTTTTTTTGTATTTTGAATTTGATCTTTCAATTTTTGAGATTCTATAAAAAATTAAAATCAATTAATTAGAATTTAAATTAATTAAATTATTTGAGAAATTTAACATATTTTAATGAAAAATGATTGAAAAATTAGTTCATATTTTAATTATATAAATTATATAAATATATAATCATATATATATATATATATATATATATGTATATAATTTCAATTATATATACTACTGAATATATTAAAACAATTTGTTGAAGAAATCATTTTAAAAAATATTCTACTCTGAATTTTGGATATTTCTTCTAAGCACAAATTATCTAATATATAAAATTTACATTTTCATTAATATGCAAATCATTTGCACTTTCGATAATATTAATAATCACTTTCAAGAATACCTAAATTTTTTCCTGAAAATCACACACGTTATACTTCTATCACTTGTAAACCTTATTGCTGATTCA
>WNHD01001536.1:0-18860 GCA_011057455.1 Ganaspis sp. Gsp50 | reverse complement strand
TACAATAATTTAATAAGTTAATTTACATTATAATAGGAGAAATTGGTGTAAGTGGACGGAAACTGGGTACTGGACGGCAACTGGGTCCACCACGGTATTTTAAAAGCCTTTAAAATATTTTAAAATCTTTCTTTACCTTATTTAATACTTATAAAATATTAATATTTTTGAAAAATTTCATCTATTCTGAAGTATCTTTAAATATTTTGAGATCTTTTAAACCTAATATAAAGGATATTGAAGAATTTTAATTAAATTTTATAATTAATTTAATACTTAAATTTTTAAGTATATTTCAAGATTTTTAAATTTCTTGAAGTATTTTGAAGTGCTTCTATATATTTTAAGTGTTGTTAATTACTTTAAAGTATTTCTAAATATTTGAAGTATTTTTAAATATTCGAAGTATTTTTAAGTAGTCTGAAGTATTATTGAAAAATTATAAAAAAAAAATGATTAAAGAATAAGCGAAAATTACTTGATTTTAGTTGTTTTAGAGAATTTTCTTGGAAATAGAGGAAAATATTTTAGTTTCGTTTTTAGTATTTGATTTATCATCAAATTAAGTGACTGATATATCTAGAAACACTATTAATTTTTATTTAAAGAGAATAAAAATTGAAGTGTATCGGAAGGGATCTTTTATAGTAGAGTTTTTTTTTAAATTTACAAGGATGCAAGGTTTGTTTTTATCTGTAAAGTTTACTAAATTACAAAAATTGTCTGATCTTTTAAAATACCTCTTGAGAAGTTTCAAGTTGCGAAGTTTGTGTTG
Organism: Ganaspis sp. Gsp50; assembly: GCA_011057455.1. Taxonomy (NCBI): domain Eukaryota; kingdom Metazoa; phylum Arthropoda; class Insecta; order Hymenoptera; family Figitidae; genus Ganaspis; species Ganaspis sp. Gsp50. The sequence continues at coordinate 18,085 of WNHD01001536.1, read as the reverse complement.
GTTCTTCTTGAGGGACAAACGTGGGCGAAACTTTTCTTTGCTCGTAATACTGTTTAGGAAACAGAAAGGCAGCCGTGTCCTCGAAAATTTTATCTTGAAGTTGTATAATTTTCTTAAGTTTTCGTTTTTTTGCTTCTGCTTCTTCTTTTATTTGTAAAATAGGAGCACGACGCTTCTCTAGTTCTTCGTATTTTAAACCCTTTCTATCTAGAATAATACTTTGCATACGTTTTAATTCCATTGATACCCAACGAACTCTTGCAGCTTCAATAAAATTCATGGGAGCTTCAGTCTAGAAGATATCAATTATTTTGAAGTACAGTTGATTTTAGGATTCTCTTTAATAAAGGAATTAATATGCAAATGAGCTTAATGTGATTTCAAAGGCACTTTCTTTTTAATTCTACTGGAATTGCTTTACATTTTCTTTTGAGGATTCTTTTTTTATTTTAATTGCAATAACTGTACTCTGGAAAAAGTGAATCTTATTTTAAGACAGGAAATAAGTCTTAATTTAAGTTGCAACATTTTTCAGGCAGTCCCTGTTGATTTTAAGATGACATCTTATTTTCATTTACATTACATACATTCATTTACACACTTGAATTAAGACTTATTTCCTGTCTTAAAATAAGATTTACTTTTTACAGTGTACATGTAAGTAGAGTGCTTATACAAGCAAGTAGAGTCCAAACTCGAAGAAATTTAAAAAGTAAATACCTTTGCTAAATTATCAATTTTAGAGGCCGCTTCTTGTTTTTCTTTTCTATATTCTTCTTCGGCTTCTTTCATTCGTTTTTCCTTTTCTATTTCAGACATTTTCTTCTTTTCTTCTATACTTTCGGTATTAGATGCACTCCATTGTTTTTGCCACTCTTCGAAACGATGCATCTGTAATATTTCGTAAGAATTTGATTTTTCAAAAATATGCTGAATCGTTGAATTGAGTCTTTTTTTAATTTATTTACACTTCTGGCTATTTATTTACATTCATTTATTTTGTCTTTCCCTTTGCTTATCTGTTCACTGTCTTTATTTATCTTTAAATTTAAATTAGTAATTTCCTACTAATTCAATAACCGATTAATTTGCCGATGGAAATAGATTTACTAATTTTTGTGAAATTTGGTGAAAGTACTTCTAGCTTTACGTACTTAATTTTTAGTGAAAAAGTACTCATTTTTAGTAGAAAACTAATAATTTCATTTTTCAATTACTACTAATTTCATTATTCAATTACTACTAATTTCATTTTTCAATTACTACTAATTTCATTATTCAATTACTACAAATTTCATTATTAAATTACTACTAATTTTATTATTCAATTATTACTAATTGAAATATGTGAAATTGGGCTATTTTAATTACACTGAAAAAAAAGTATTGTTTTCAGCCCATTTTTGGCTCGAACCGTTTACATAAGTGTCAATTTGGACTGTTTTTAAAACCAAAAAATGACTTGTTTTATGGAAAATGAATTGTCTTGTTTTAAGCCACAAAATTAACTGATTGTGTGAATGGTTTAAGACTTTCTTTTTTCTGTGTAGTTTGTTTAATAGTTATTTATGAATTAAATTAATATAGTGTTCTACTAAAAAAAAGTAGGTAAAAAAAAGTTAGGTTTCTCACTAAAAATTAGTTAATCTTCACTATTACAATCGGTAAACGACTTTCAGTAATTAAATCAGTAGAAAATTAATTATGCAGATTTAAAGAGCATTTATTATCTTCTATTACTTATTGATGACTTTTTCGTAACCCTTTTTTACTTATTTTTTATAACCTAGCGAAAGATCGAAAATCGGGTTAATTTTTGAATAAGATTTCCTACAAAGATTGAGTGGAAAAAAGTGATTCCACTTTTGAGTCTAATTTGTATTTAATATTTTAAGCAGACTACCGTTTCGTTTACTTATTTATTACCCTTTTCCTTATATGTTTATTTTAAATCACATTTATTCATTTTCATAAAACAATTAACTGCATCGCTTAATTATTTCATGCACCAGTTTAACAGGAGTTACGAAAAGTCAAAAGGAAACTGGAGAATTCGTAATTCCGCTAAAACGCTCAACTACATTTACTGGAATAAATTTGAAAATTCCTTTCTCCTGACGACCAAGATTTGAAGTACATTCCACTTTCAGTAAAAAAGTTGTTAAAAATGTAAAGATCTGAATCCACTTTTAATTGTTATTAAAATCTATTTTAAAGATCTTCTTTAAAGTATATTCAAAATTGATTACAAATTTTTTTTTAATGAAGTTTGTCTGCAGGTAATGAATTTTCAAACTGTTTCTTTACAAAAGGGTATATTTCATCAGAGGCAAATTTAAAAGAAAATTAATAATAAAAGGTCTCTTCGTCAGGAACTAAAAATAATTGCAAAAGAAAAGGATTATGTTTAAAAAAGTAACTTTGTTACATATCTTGGAAAATTCGTGCTTATATTGATTTTTAGATTGAGTTTCTTGGTTGAGTGTGATTGTAGCTTATTTATTGTAGGGAACTAAATTTTAATGAACTTCAAGAGTTAATTGAATAATTAGATAAGTTTGATTGACACTGACTCCTTTGAGTGTTCGGTCGATAAAAGTTTCCATCCATTTGATATCCTTCTCGTAATCAGATATTACTGGCGGTGCTAAAAATAGTCTCAGGGCGCCATTGAAATCGCAAAAAGCAATGTACTGAGGATCCGAAGGTAATTCGTGATTATAAATCCCTGTAAGAGTTCCTCCTGATAAATTTTGAGTTACACTTGGCTCCGAACTTTGTGTCGTGAAATTCCAAATTTCAATAGTGCCGTCTGATCGTGCCACTACCAGTACAGAAGGTCGATAGTTTCCCCAAGCGCAAGCTGTGTATCTTTTTTTGCAAGTATTTATAAATATTTGCTCCTGGTGAAAAATAAATATGTATGCGTATTTATTTTTCATCAAGAGCAAAGTGAAAATATTTTGTTTGTCCAATAAAATGTTATTGAAAAGCATTTCAAGAAGAGGATATTTTTTTTTCACTTTTACAAATGATTTTAGTAAATTGCATTTATTGTTAAAAGTATTCTTCAACTTTTCAATTTTAACATTTTGTTTAAACGAAGTTTAAAATTTCTTTTATCAATGCGTGTGTACTTTTTAAATATTTTTTTCTTGACAAAACATAAATATAACTACAAATTTTTAGTGAAAAACTACAAATTTAATTAGTAGGAACTAATTATAAAGAACAATAAAGAACTAATTGAGAGTATACTCTCTACATTTGAATTAGTATAATTTTCTACTTTTTGAATAGTGAAAAGTAGTTTACCGATTGAAATATAGTAAACTCTCTAAACTCGAATTAGTGAAAAGTCGTCCACTATTTTGAATTAGTAAGCATTTTTACTAACTTTTAGTAAACTTTCACTAAAACTTTACTAAATTTTCACTAAAACTTTACTAAACTTGCACTAAAACTTTAGTAGAAACTACTAAATCAAGTAGTGAAATTTGACTAAAAATGAGTAAAAATGCTTACTAATTCAAGTTGGTGGACGACTTTTCACTAATTCAAATTTAGAGAGAAAATTTATTAATTTTTAGTGAAAAACTACTCATTTTTAGAAGAACACTACTATAATGAATTAGTTTAATAATATAATAAATTATAATAATTAATAAATAATTGTTTAATAATTAATAACTAATTGATTAATAATTAATAACTAATTGAAATAGTCGAAGTTCACTTATTTCAATGAGTAGTAATCGAATAATTAATTTAATCATAGTAAATTAGTCATTCATAGTAAATTATTTACTAATTAAAACGAGTTTAAAAAAAACGAGTTTAAAAACTTTTTACAAAAAGAATAGTCAATTTTTACTATTTCAATCGGTAGACGATTTTTCGCGTCTGAATTAGTAGAAAATTAATAAATTAGATTTGGACAGTATTTTTTAAATATTAAAACACATAAATAAAAGTCGAGATTTTACTGATTCTATTCATTTGATTTTCACGAAATTCAAGTATGAAGCAATTTATTGAAATTTCGGTTTAAATTGAAAATTCTTTAATCTTGTAGTTTCGAGCGTTAGAGTTTCATATTTATGTATGCTCTGTTAATGTTTATATGATGGTTTTCATCAGCATTATTATTATTATAATACCATTAACCTTAAACCCTTTCGGGGATTTAATGCGGTATTGTTATAACATTACATACTTGACTATGTAATTTAGATTAAATAGCATTGTTCAACCGTAATACAGTATTGAAAATATTGAATTAAAATGAATCTGCACAAATATTACTGTACGAAACAAATTAATTAGCTTTATCAAACCCATGAATATTAATTACTCGAAAATTCAATATTCTTCAATGCTCTACTCTTTCGTTAGGAATGAAATAGAGAATGGTAATTAGGCTTTATTATTTAATTAGTACTTCCTACTTTCATGTCTCTATAAATTGATTTTCTTATTTTTTGTGCTTTTTAATTTCTCTTTGTTTATGATTGTTGCTTCAAATTAGAAACATAGATTCCATTGTGAGTTCAATGTTTGGATAAGAAATATTTATAGATTATTTTTAAAGTAAAGAATTATTTTAATTATTTAATTATTTAAAGTATTTAATTATTTAATTATTTATATTTATATTTAATATATTATTAAGTTCTGCTTTTTATTATTTTATTTTTTTAAATTTTCATCGACAAGTGATGATTTATGTTTAATTATTTTTAATCAATACATTATTTTTCAATATCACTGAACTGTAACCAATAAATTGTCATTTATTATTAGTTAATTATATTCAATAAGCGATTATTCAATTTCACTTAATTTTAACCAAGAATTGATTATTCATGTTTAGTTTAAACCAATAAATGATTATTCCTTTTTAGTTAATTTTAATCAATAAATGATTATTCATTTGTAGTTGCTTTTAACCGATAAATGATTACTTATTTTTAATTAATTTTAAGCAGTAAATGATTTGATTTATTATCACTTAATTTTAATCAATAAATGAAAGTTTCTTTTAGTTAACTTTAGTCAATAAATGATTTTTTATTTTTATTCTTTTTAACCAATAGATGATGAGTTATTTTAATTAATTTCAATCACGAATTATTTTAATTAATTTCAGTCATGAATTATTTTAATTAATTTCAAGCGTGAGTTATTTTAATTAATTTCAATCATGAATTATTTTAATTAATTTAAATCGTGAGTTATTTTAATTAATTTAAATCGTGAGTTATTTTAATTAATTCCAATCATGAGTTATTTGAATTAATTTCAATCATGAGTTATTTTAATTAATTCCAATCATAAGTTATTTGAATTAATTTCAATCATAAATTATTTTAATTAATTTCAATCATGAGTTATTTTTAATAATTACAATCAACAAATGACGAGTGTTAATTATCTCTTATTATCAATACACGATATTGTTTTTTCTTAAATTATTCTCTAGGAAATATAAAATTATAATTAAAATTATAATGATAAATTATTGCAAATTAAGTACCTATATTGCGATCTGTTCCAGAAAAACGGTCGATAAAAGTTTTCTTTCCATAAAGCAAATACTCTTCCTCCAACAGTCATTATAAGATCCGAGATAAATTGTGATCTTACAGCTTGTGTGATTGGTCCATCGTGAATGATGTTTATCCAATTCCATTTACACGTTTCCCGGTTAATTATTTGACCAGTTGAAAAGTTGTAACCCTCCCAAGTTATAATCCCACACTCCCCCGTAGCAGTTCCTAAAAAAATTATCTTTATATAATTCTTATCACTTTTCAAATTAAAAATTTTGCAATCGTCATTTGATACAAATGATTGATCTTAAATCCCATGAATAAAATTAAGAATGCGAGTTATTAGGATTTGCCAGATATTTAATAGTTTGCGTTGTTTTTAATCAATTTGTTCATTATTTTCAGTTGATTTTAAATTTGTTGTTAGTTGATTATAACTTTGCTTTTAGTTGATTACAACTTTCTTTTTAGTTGATTATTACTTTCTTTGTAGTTAATTCAACTTTCTGTTTAGTTGATTGTAACTTTCTTTTTAGTTGATTACAACTTTCTTTTTAATTGATTACAACTTTCTTGGTTTTTTTCAACTTCTAGTTGATTATAAAATTTTTTCGTTTTAACACTATTTTCAGTTACTTTTGACATTCTTTAAGATTTTCGTATGTAGTGATTTAAAATTATACAGTTTATTCGAAAATAACAACTTGATCAACAATGCTTCCCTATGAGGAAGCAAAAGGAATCAACTTGATCCAAAAAGTATCAAATTGATTACAAAATCTTGATCAATTTGATACTTTCGATATATCAGCTCGATACCCTACAATTTAACTATTTTCTATTAATATTAACTATTATATAACTATTTTCTATTATTATAGTATAGTACAAAATTTACCAATAAACATATTCGGTTTCATTTCGTATGCTGGTTTCTTGAAAACAGGTTTAAAGCATTTTCGATTCAAGATTGTGTCCCCCTCTTCGGGATTGTAGTTTACTTGTTCTTTGTGTATTTGTGGAAAAAAAACGTTCATTGTAGTTATTATCAAACGACGTCCAATTTCAGGATAAACAACTTTTATTACATAATCTGGGTACCAAGTACCATCCAATTCCTTATACGGAGAAATCAATTTTTGCAAAATATCTGGTCTTGATTCCTTCGACCTATTTCTTTTTACATTTGCGTACTTTCCTTTTGTAGATGTTTCTACCCTAATCAATTGTTGTTGTAAGTTAATGCTGTATTCTAAAATCATATGTACATAATTCTAGGTAGCGTGTATAATTGCATCTATAGCATCTAATAGCACTTGTAATTCATAGCATTTGTAATTTCATAGCACTTGTAATTTCATAGCACTTGTAATTTCATAGCACTTGTAATTTCATCAAGCATTTATAATTTCACCTAACATCCTCAATTTAATTATAATTTATTCAATCTCTAACTAACTTGAGGTCCCAAAAAGCAATAGTCCCATCCTCGCTAGAAGTGAAGAATTGACAACTTAGGTTCGAAGGAGACGTGTCCTCCGGCAAACTAATGATTTTCCCGTCTTTGCCAATTTTATTATAACACGGCACCCACGCAATTTGGGTAATTCGTGCTTTTTGACTTGACTGCAAAGCAGATATTGCCGTGATTTCAATGTCTGATGAACCTCTAGCACCTTTCATCCAGGACATTAAACTTTTCATGAGAACTTTGTGTCTCATTTGGGCTGTGGAGTAGACCTCCATATCCTCCATTTGTTCAATTTTCTCTGGAATATGCCAAAGAATAATCTAAAAGAATTTATGCCAATATTATGATAAGAAGCAGAAGAAGAATTATATTCAATTCGACATTCTCTGCAATTTCCCGACAAGTAGATTCATTATTTACTTGGCCATTAGAGCAGCCTCCGATAATAAGATTCCCATCGAAGGGACAAATCGCCACAGTTGAAACTTCTCTAGGTGAATCAAAAATTAGTTTCGGGACGAGGTTGTCAGTGAAAGACCATAATAGAGTTTTGTGATTCTTTGCAGTTGCTCTCCGAACCTACATTATTATTCAGAAATGTAAAAAATGTCAGCTGAAACATTCCAAAACTTTTAATATCAATTTGTCCAATAATTCCCGTAATGACGTAAAATTTAATGGAATTTCCAATAATCGGTTTTTAATAAATTTTAAAAATTGCCGTAGTATGTTAAACTTAATATATAGATTTTCGTTTCGTAAAAAACGACTCTCATCTTTTAGTGACAAAATTGTAAAGAATATTGAATTCCACGGGAAAGTGTATGAGATTTTAGAGAGAGAAAATCCATGTGCTTTTTGAGAGTGCGATGTGTACTCTCACGAAAAATTGATTTTATTTTTCAAGGATGTGATTGTTCAATCTTTCGTTAATTTGAAAATCTTTTGTTACAAGTTCTTTAATTTTGTTCTGTAATTTTTTCTTTAATTTTACAAGTTGTTTCATTCTACACAGAAAAAAGGAAGTCTTAAACCGTTTACACAATCAGTTAATGTTGTGGCTTAAAACAAGACAATTCATTTTTCATAAAACAATTCATTTTTCATAAAACAATTTATTTTTCATAAAACAATTCATTTTTCATAAAACAAGTCATTTTTTGGTTTTAAAATCAGTCCAAATTGACACTTATGTAAACGGTTTCAGCCAAAAATGGGCTGAAAACAATACTTCTTTTTTTCAGTGCTGCAAGGTGCTTAATTTTATGCTGAAAAATGCTTAATTTTATGCTGGAAGATGTTTAATTTTATGTCGCAGTTTAATTTTTGTTGCAAAATTTTTTATTTTTTATTTGATTATATTTTTTATTTGATATCGTAGGGTGTTTAGTTTCGATTTTTGGCGCTAGCTAGAGCCACGATACATATTGTATCGTATATTCATCCACAATTACATATAATATAAAAAATGTGCTCAATATATGCTCAATTGTTACCGGATTGTAACGTCGAGGTCCAATAAAATTGCTGCTTTTGGCAAAATCCGCATAAGCACACACAGCTATTCCAGTCAAAAATGGATGCCAGGATAGATCGTTAATGAATTTGCCAATGCATAGTTTGCCATCGTAATAATTTGCATATTCCTGATAAGTAGCCGTCATTATTGTTTCACTGTCTATTTTGGAATTTACCAGTCTGGCGGTGTGAATGTCCCAGGTGGAATTCCACAACACCTATATGCCAACCAATTTAAGCATTTAACCACATATACACTAGAAATAAAAAGTGCTACTTTAACCCTAAAATCGTGTTAAAACAATCCGAAACAAATATAATCCAGTGAGGGGGCGCCACCCTCTATGTACTTTAGCATTGGCTCAAAATAACACGAAACGAATTTAAACCAATTATCTTTCTGTGTATATATAAAATGTACCTATATACATATGTATATACATTTAACCATACATGTATGTATTGTTTTCTCGAAAGTATGAAGAGGGTGGAAAAAAGGTTGATTCGTGGCGAGAAAGATAATTTCAGATGAAATGAGAGCACGGGAAAATCTATTATACTCTTACTTTATTACAACTGAGAAAAAAAGGGAGAAAAAGATTGTCAGTTTGGATTTACAGATTCCACGTGACTTTACTTATAAAACTGTGCCACGTGGAACTTAACATAAAACTTTCATTCCCATTTCTGATCCATAATTCAAATTCATAAGGAAAAAACTTGGAAATTATAATTTTAGAACAGTGCTTTCTGTTGTTGTAATTATTAAATGGAATTTATAATTTTGCTCAAGTTTCAATATTTATGGGCGAATTTTGTAAAAATAATGTTTGTGTGCTTTTTTTAAAATGATCAAATTTTTAAATTGGTCCTTTCAATTTTTACATTTATCGTTTCTTTATGAGTCATTAAAATTATCTGAAATAGTATTTTTTAAAGACACAGTTATCTCGAATTAGTGACAATTGATTAATGTATGTACTAAAACAAAAGCAGTCTGGAAAGATTGAAAAGAAAATGGTTTTTCAGAACTTTTACTGCAGGTCGTCAAATTCTGAAAAGATACGCGTCTTTTATGGCAGTATTGGTTTATGATATAGACAAGACTCTAGTAAATTTTCTCTAGTTCGGAGGTCGTAAATGTAATTAAATTCTCCTGGCGGAGGTCGAGGAGATTTTAATAACCAAATTGATATTATAACGATACTGAGGAGCAACTTTGGCAAAGTAACTCCTAAGTTTCCAATTTTTATTAACTTTCATCTTGGAGTGTTAGAAATTAAATGAATATCATTATACTAATTATCGTTGCATTGTTTTCCTGTAGAAAAAGTCGTTGACATGTTTCTTATTATTTATATAAATTATTACCATTTTTATAAATTCTCTTAATTTTATAAATAAATTATTACCTCGTTACGTATAAAATCGCCATATTGATCGAAAACTTGTTTTAAAGCTTCGTGCTTGCTATCGGCGAGTTCTAAAATATCGGTTGAAGAATGCTCAGGCGGGTGTTGAAACCATGCATTAATTTGAAATTTAGTTATGGTTTGAGCTTCGTTATCCTTGAAAGTTGGCGTCGCTTGAATAGCCGAATCGTTTAAAAGCTTGGGAACATTTTCGAAAGTTTCTCGATAAGGATTCAGTTTTACATAACCGTCCCTTTGATCGGCAACATCTCTGTTTACCGGTATTATCCGTCTCTTCAAAAAGTTTGGCTTTATTTCTATCTATTTAAAAAGTAATTTCTTGTACAAATTGTAGCTTTGAAAAAATCTCATTTTCAATCATTAAAAATAACTACAGTCAACTCTATGAATAGTGCCACTAAAAGTCTACAAATAGTGCTGCTTTTCTTGTTCTCATTCGAGCGTTCGTTTCCTTTGTGCAAATCTGCGGCACTATTCGTAGAGTTGACTGTATGTCAAATTATTTAGCTCTTATTATTTTATTTATTTTATGAAAAAAATTATTTCTTTTTATGATATTATTGTCAATTATTTATTTTTATGATATTATCATTGTCAATTATTTATTTTGATGATATTATCATTGTCAATTATTTATTTTGATGATACTATCATTGTCAATTATTTATTTTTATGATATTATCATTGTCAATTATTTATTTTTATGATATTATCATTGTCAATTATTTATTTTTATGATATTATCATTACGTCAATTATTTATTTTTATAATATTATCACTGTCAATTATTTAGTTTTATCTATAAAAGTTTATTGGTTCTTTCATGCATACCCTTTTGGGTTTTTACATATCTAATACCCCCAATTCTCCTCCATTGGTTTCCACCCGTTTCCCCTAACTTGCGTCCGTAGCCGACTTTTAATTAAAATTACTCGTATTCACCTGGCCACTATGAAAGCTTATTATTATCATTGCCAGTTATTATTTGTTTTTTATTTTGATTTAGTTTAGTTGATTTTGTTTAGTTTTAATTTTTGATTTTGTTTAGTTTTATTTGTTGATTTTGTTTAGTTTTAATTTTTGATTTTGTTTAGTTTTATTTGTTGATTTTGTTTAGTTTTATTTGTTGATTTTGTTTAGTTTTATTTTTTGATTTTGTTTAGTTTTATTTTGATTTCTTACTTCAGTTTCGTGAAGGGGCCTATTGTACACAATTAAGCTTTCATTGACTTCTCTCTCACTTCCCAAATCTGACCAAACACCTGGCACTTTATGAACCGCGTTTCGAACACGATTTTCCTGATCGAATCTTTGAGTTTCTATTTGACGGATTATAGTATCTCTTCCGGATTCGGTTAGACAAATGTGAAATTGGCCATCTTCAGTCGAAGAAGGAACGTAGCCTATTAAGATTTTTGTGTCTGGAAAGTTTTCTATTTCTTCTTTAATATCCAGAAAATCACTACTTTCCTCATGCAGATCGATATTATCTTCTATTAACTCTTTCTTTATGTAAATCCATGGATATTCTGTCGTGACATTTTCACCGATTACACAACCTACTATTTTCTGGGTCAAAGGTGATAAATTTAGTTTCACGATACCCGCGATTTCCTGAAAATAATTAAATACAATTATTATTTTAGAGTAGAATGTTCTCCGATTTACTCGCTTGTTGTAAGTGTGTTAATTTTAAACAAGAGATGAAAGAAGTTTTTTTTATTTTATTTATTTATTTTTATTTTAAGAAAGAACAAAGTTTCTAGGGCTAAGTAGCCCTCCAAGCGTTTTTAAACTATGAATCAAAATATTTCACAGAAAAAACAAGATGTTATTTTTCAATGCATAACCTGTTAAATTCGAAGATGAATCGGAATTCTACAGGCATATGCCTGTTAAAATGCAAGTTCATCTTGAAATTTAACATTTTGCTTTTGCTGTGCGCTTTTTTAAAAAGATCTGTTTTTTTTTGTGTAAAATGGGAAAAAGGAAAAAATGTAAGTTTTGGAGTTTGTTAATATTAAGAATATTGAACAGTAACCGTAGGATGAGAGTTCTTTTTATTTCTTCTTGGAATATCATTTTCTTCTGAATCCTCTTGTCCTGACTTGGATTCGTTGGCTAAAAATATATAGGAATTGAGTTTCGATTTCTTTTATTAATGTTTTTGAAATAAATTAGTTGTACAAGCGTGGAAAAAAATTGCAAGTTTAGCACAATTTACTTTTTCAAGATCAATTTGATACTTTTTGGTATCAAGTTGATATTTTCAAAAACACTGTGAATTCAATTTTTAATTGTGAAATTAATAGTTCTACTTTTTGTTTTCAAAAGTAAAAGTTCTATATACTATTTATCTTAAAACTAAAAGTTCTGCTTTTCATTGTGGAACTAAAAGTTCTGGATTTTATTTTGAAACTGAAAATTCTGGTTTTTATTTTGAAACTGAAAGTTCTGCTTCTTATTTTAAAACTGAAAGTTCTGCTTTTTATTTTGAAACTGAAAGTTCTGCTTCTTATATTAAAACTGAAAGTTCTGCTTTTTATTTTAAAACTGAAAGTTTTGATTTCTATTTTACATAAGTGCTAAGCACATAATAAAAACAAAATCTTAAACCGTTTACACTTTAAAACCAAAATGACTGAAATGTAGAAGATTTTTGAGCTGACAATAAGAATGAGACAGTTTTTGGTCTTAAATTAAGCTCTTGATGCTGAAAGTCAGTGGAAAATTGGGACCAATTTAAACTGTTTAAGTGAAAAGAGGGCTGAAAGCAAGACTTCAGTGTAATGCGATTTTTCTGCGATTTTTGTGCGATTTTTTTTCTGCGATTTTTCTCCGTGTAATCTTAAAACGATTTTATTTTATTTATTCACTCTGTTGAGTTTATTACTTAAATTTCAATTCACTTTCATTACAGTTTAGTTTATTCATTTAATTTACTCACTTTACTCTAAATTTAGTTTACTTATTTTATTTTAAATTTAGTTTACTGACTTTATTTTAAATTTAGTTTACTGACTTTCTACAAATTTAGTTTACTGACTTTCTTCAAATTTAGTTTACTCACTTTCTTCCAATTTAGATTGGCCTTACATTTATTTTACCTGCTTTACGTTTTTCTAACCTTTCTTTATTCCAGTTCTAGAGAGTTTTTCAAATTCCTCCTCTTTTTGAGCGTTATTTTCAAACTTGTTCCCTAAAAATTCATCGTTTTCGAGATGTCTATTTACAGATTCATCTTGTTCGTCATATCTGTGCAGATTTTCTTTATCTTCTTCTAGATATTCCTCAAAATCTAATTCGTATTCTATTTCTTCTTCAGTTGGCACATCTCGGTAACCTTTAGAAAAACGGAGATCCTTTTCTGAGTCAGGATGTTCTTCTTCGTAATTTTCCTCATCCATGCCACGTTTATCTAGAGGTGAGAGAACCCTTCGATTTTCTGATTGAATTCACTTTACAGGCTGCACCTTTTATGACCTCACTTGGTTCTTGTGATTATTTGAAACGTCTGTGCAAGGGAAAAACTCTGACATACTGAAACTCCGAAAGTTGCAGGGATTTATTGAAACAAATGAATCGGGATTATTTGTCATTTAAAGTACCGCGTTCCAATGCTAAAAAAGTTGATGACAATATTTAAAATAAAATTATTTTGCTTTCCTTCCTAAGATCGTTTAAATTTTCTACACACGAAAATAAAATTAACTCAGAGTATATTAACTCGGAGTATATTAACTCAGAGTATATTAACTCAGACTATATTAACTCAGACTATATTAACTCAGACTATATTAACTCAGACTATATTAACTCAGAGTATTATTAACTCAGAGTATATTAACATAGAGTATATTACACTAGGAAAATAGTTTGTTTGAACCAAACAAATATTTATTTGATCCAACCAAAATTGAAGCAAACAGCAAACAAACATTAAATTTTGCAACAAATATTTGTTTGAAATGAATAAAATTCTTTCCAGTCAAGCAAACATTTGTTTGAATTAAGTAAACCTTTGTTTGAGAGGACGTTTGGAGGACGTTAAAAAAATTTTATCGAATGTTTCTTTGATTTAAACAAACTTAAAGCATAACGATTTAACGAATGCAACAATATTTTAATTTTGCTTGACAAATCAACTCTAAAATTATTTATTTTACCCCAGTTATTCTGAGTTTTTTCCGATACGAAAATTATGTCGCTAAGTTCAACTTTTCACATTCATCATTAAACAAAAATGGAAACGCATTGGAAAATTGTATTTTTATTTCACAACTTTTCATAATTGATGTTTGTATCCTGAATTTATGGCTTGCAGTCTTTCTCATAAATCACATTTGGAAAAACTAGGTCCGTTTTTTCTTGTCTTAATTTGCTGTTAATAATTTCAACTATATTTCTATAGTAAACGAATACTGATCAACTTTTATAAAAGTTGATAAACTAATCACATGAATCAGCAAATCATTGCTGCATATTAATATTTATTAATTAAATTAATTATTTATTAAATTTTTGTATTTAAATTCATTCTCTAATTTAATTCCCAGTTCACGTTTTTAAGATTATTTTTTACCCTTGTAGTATCATTTTCTTTGTCGGGAATTACATTTTACATTGAAAATTTTAGTAGGCATAAAAAATCCAACATAAAGTAATGTCCATAATTTTAAAATATGAGTTTCATAATGCAATATCAATTTCTTATTATGTAGTACGACTTTTATTATCCATTCTGCTAATCGAGAATGAGAGATTTATTCAGGAGGTGAAAGAAAATTTAATTCATGATATTCACAAACATGTAAAACAAAATGTTTACGAGCACTTTAATGGTAACTGATAATAAATGTACGTGTTACTTTATTTACTTTAACGCTCCAGTTGTAATAAATTTATAGAAAAAGTGTTAACTTTAAGTTTAACACTTCTTTTTTGTAATGTATAAATATCATTTTTTGTAATATATGAATATCATTTTTTGTAATATATAAATATCATTTTTTGTAATATATAATTACAATTTTTTGTAATATTACAAAAACAAAATGCGAAAGTAAACGAACTAAAGAGGTCGGAATTAAATTAAAAGTGAAAAAGAAAATTTCGAGCTTTTTTGAAATTAAAAACAGTAAATTTATCAGCTTTTGTGAATAACTTCTTTACATGTCACTCAAATTTGCTCAATTCACTTGCACACTAGCAGAATTTGTAATATAGCCTGGAGCTAACCACCAGAACCGGAATTGCCCGACATGGTTGTAGATATTTCCTGCTTCCTTCTCTGCGTCTCTCTTTCTCCTTTAGGTTGCCCCTTCATCTCACTTGTACACTTACTGAAGGAGCAATATCATTGCTGCTCCGTGCTGAAATTAGTTTTCAGGATTATTTCGCGCCGGGAGTCCGTTGCTATTGCCTTCTTACGTTTGTGCCCCTCTATTTCTGCTTTTACACTCTATCCTTTCCGCAATTGGATCTTAAATCTACTTACGATTTCTTCATATCTTTTCAAATTATTTAGAATGACGTCTGAAGTTATCTTAGGAGTTCTATTTCTTTGGTTTCTTTACAATATGGGAGTATTAAAAATAAACGTTCCCTTTCGGTGTATTAAAACATATTTAATTACTCGCATTTCTTTTTGTGGACATTTCCTTTTTTTGGATAAAAGGAAAATGCAAGCTCTCCTTAATTCATGAGGTTTTGCAGCGCAAGAAATCCTTGTAATATCGTTTTAACGAACGTGCCACGATAACTGAGCGTCTGAGCAACGATTGCTCTTTTTCACAATGTCTAGATCGTCTCGTTTCAGAAAAAATACTGCTAGAAAAAAATTGTCTTTACTTTTTGCTCTCGTTGCAATTTTTAAAGGAATTTTGATTAATGTGGAAACTGAGAGAAAAGTGTGCTTCATCCAATGCAATATATTATCAAAATGAGACCCAGAGTCTCATAGTTATTCCCTAGTTATTCCTGATTCTTATCACATGATATTTTGATGATATTCTTACGAATTCTTGGGACAAGAAATGTATACTTAAATTAAGAATATTTATTCTTGAATTAAGAGCATTTAACCTTAAAGTTTAAGAACATTTATTCTTGAATTAAGAGCACTTACCCTTAAATTATAAGAACATTTCATCTTGAATTGGGAATATTTATTCTTGAGTTAAGAGCACTTACCCTTAAATTATAAGAACATTTCTTCTTGAATTGGGAATATTTATTCTTGAGTGATGATTTTTGAAATGAACGATCCGTTTTTGTCATTGCCGAGAAGAGTAGTCTTTCAAAAATAATGCTAAAGTTGAAAGCAGTTTTCAAGCTATTTTAGTTGAAAGTTTCTTCGTTTACATTGCTTTGAAGTGAAACAATGCTTCCTAGGAAAAGGTTGACAAGAACTAATTTGCCATTAGATGTACATTACTGACATTGTTTAACGACGTGAGCATAATTGGCGTTAGGAGTGAAATAGGAAAAGGCGTTCAAGTGGCAGTTGGTAAGTTGGAAACTTGATGAAACATTAAATCTTCGGTTGCAAATTTGCCTTTGGAAACTCACTGTGACGTGAGACGAAGAGCTTAATGCATAAGAAGAGGTTGTGAGAGAGGGAGGGATGGTCTTGGAACCTACAAAGCGGAGACATCTTGAAACACGAGCTCCTCCAACTTACGTGTTCTAAATTCGCGGAAACAGAGAAAATGTGGTAAATTCTTGATGTTCATGACACGGATAATGTTTCAATTACTTTTTACTAAGTTATGAGAGCCCACAACACTTGAATCTTTGAGAGCTCCATTCTCTTCAGATCTTAATTAGACAGAATCACACATTCAAATTACTTTCATCTTGAGTCGAATCTTAAGATCTTTTTCAATCAGGATGTTAAATAAATATGTTTGATATCTAGAATTTTGTATTGGTTAAAAGAAGCTGCCAATTACTAAATTTATTAATACACAAGAAGAAATAAATTTCTTGAATTTTATATTAGATTACTTGATTCTTTATGTTAACAATTTTAAATATAATTTTTAAAAAAAGACTGCATAAAATTTCATATTCTTAAAAATCAAGTTCCATGTTTTTAAGAATTCTTTTTTTTTTATTCGATTCAGTATAAGAAAATCTGTAATTTGATGCATAATAGAAAGACTACACTTCTCTCAATCAATTTAAAATTTGACAAGACGTGTTAATCAATTTGTACTTTTTTCAAAAAATCATGTTTCATGTTCTTGCAAAATTGACTGTCTTCCTGAAATTTTTTTTACATTCTATTTTTACATTCTATTTCTTTTATTTGCTACAGTATAAGAATAGCTAAAATCTTGTACATATTAGGAACACTACTCTTCACTAGATCATTTTCAATTTTAACAAAACGTGAGCATAAATTTTCACTCTTTTTTTTTTTAAAAATAATGATTCACGTTTTTGCAAATTCGAATGTGTTCCTGAAACTTTTTTTGCGTCTTCTTTTTTTTACTTGATTCAGTGAAAGAAAAGCTAAAATTTTATACATATTAGAAACACTACACTTCTCTGGAGCAATTTGAATTTTAACAAAACGTGAGAATTTTTTCAACTTTTTTCTTAAGAATAGCTTAAATTTTATACATATTAGAAACACTACACTTCTCTGGATCAATTTGAATTTTAACAAGACGTGAGCATCAATTTTCACTCCTTTTTTTCAATAAATAATGATTCACGTTTTTGCAAATTTAACTGTGTTCCTGAAAATTTTTTTGCATTTTCTTTTTTTTAATCGAATGGGTATAAGAAAAGCTAAAATTTTATACATATTAGAAACACTACACTTCTCTGGACCAATTTGAATTTTAAGAATACGTTGCCATCCATTTTCACTCTTTTTTTCAATAAATCATGATTCACTTTTTTGCCAATTTGACTGTGTTCCTGAAATTTTTTTTACATTTTCTTTTTTTTACTTGATTCAGTATAAGAAAAGCTAAAATTTTATACATATTAGAAACATTACACTTCTCTGGAGCAATTTGAATTTTAACAAAACGTGAGAATTTTTTCAACTTTTTTCTTCAATAAATAATGAATCACGTTTTTGCAAATTCGAATG
>WNHD01001535.1:0-18395 GCA_011057455.1 Ganaspis sp. Gsp50 | reverse complement strand
CAAATTTAAAGGTGTTCCTGAAATTTTTTTGGAATTTTCTTTCTTTTATTAGATTCGGCATAAGAAAACACGAATTTTAAGTACTTTTTAAAACACTACACTTGTCTGGAACAATATACAATTTTGAAAAACATGATATTTTTTCACATTTCTGCGAATTTAAAGGTGTTCCTGAAATTTTTTTTGGATTTTCTTTTTTTTATTAGATTTGGCATTAGAAAACATGAATTTTAAGTTCTATTGTAAACACTACACTTCCTAGGATCATTTTGAATTTTTGAAAAATATGATATTTTTTCACATTTTTTCTTTTTTTATTAGATTCGGCATAAGAAAACATGAATTCTAAGTCCTATTGCAAACACTACACTTCCTAGGATCATTTTGAATTGTTGAAAAATATGATATTTGTCACATTTTTGCAAATTTAAAGGTGTTCCTGAAATTTTGTTCGCATTTTCTTTTTTTTATTAGATTCGGCATATGAAAACACGAATTTTAAGTCCTGTTACAAGCAACACACTTGTCAGGAACAATTTAAATTTTTGGATAGCAGTAAATTTATCACTTTTTTGAGTTTTTCAAGGTGTTTCTGAAATTTCTTTGTATTCTCTTGCTACATTCGATTCGATACAAGAAGTACCATTTTTCATGTACATTACAAACACTACGCTAGATCGGTTTGACATTTTAATGAATTTTAACTATTTTCGTTATAATTTCTCCTTTGTAATTTAAATCCTGTTTTCTCACAGGAAACCTGGTGTAGAAGATGGTGGAACATTTCGAGGCGAAGTATTTCATCATCCGCCTCTTCATTTGGTCCAATTCTCAGTCCTGTGATAGGTAAAGAGGCTCCCAAAGAATCGACCGTTACGAGGGACATGACAATGGATAGCAAGGATTCTCAAAAAGATCCCAAGGAGGGTAAAGATTCCAAGGAAACGAAAACGAAGAGTGTTAAGGAAAAAGCTTCATCACAATCTAATACCAGCACGAGTACTCAGCAGACTCCCGGTAAGTTTTCTCCTATTTTTTTAAAATAAAAATAAGAAATATATTTTCACAATTCATGGAATTTAATGCCCCCTGTCAAGACCTCCAAGCTTGCTCGTAATTTACACGATTTATTCGAGGCTCCTGCAAATCCTGGATTTTGTCCTTTATGGGCTCTAAATTTAATTGGTCACTAAATCCAAATGACCATCCTCTTAAATGAAACTCGCTGTAATTTTAAAATCCCTTTATTATTATTTACTACTATTAATTTGAAATTCAGCAACTTAATAAAGAGTAAATTTGATGTTAAAGAAGACCATATTTTTCCTAAATTCAGTTTCGATGGAATTGAATTTTTTTTATTGGAAATTTTCACTAAATTGTAATTCTATCTTCATGCTGAAAGTGAAGTTTATTGATTCTATTTTTATGCTGAAAGTCAAGTTTATTAGTTCTATCTTTTTATTGTTATTGTGAAAAGAAATAAATACAAAGCAGTATCAAGATACTGCTTTGTATCTTTGCTTTGTTAGTTTCAAGATTTTTCAAACAAAGGGCATTTATCACAATTCGATTATTTATTTCGATTTTTTTTTATTTTACAAAATTGACTGTGTGTTGAAAAAATTTATTTTTCACTTAGATTAATAATAGTTTATTTACAAGTGATTGTTGACAATTGACTGCAACAAAAATTCGGATGTATTGCACTTTTACTTCTTAACTTTCTTTTTTCATTTTGTTATTGTATTCTAAAAATTGTGCAGACAATGACCATTGTCCAAATTGGATTGTTTCTTGATTGGCAAAAAAAATCAGTAAAAGGGTGAAATAAAAAAGAAAAAGGAGCAAAGAGAGGCAGAGAAGGGATAAAGAAAGGCAAAATGGAAAGAAAAAGGGAAAAGGAGGGAAGAAAACAAAAAGAAAGAAAAAAAAGAAAAAAGAAAGAAACAAATAAACAAAGAAAGAAGGAAAAAGAAAAAAAAAGAAAGAAAGTTGTCTTTCTTTTTATTTTCATGGTCTTTACCGTGGATCAACTTTTCTGCAAATAAAAAAAAAGAAAGAAAAAAACAATGAAAGTTGTCTTTCTTTTTATTTTCATGGGCTTTGACCGTGGATCAACTTTTTTGTAAATAAATAAAAAAAAAGAAAGAAAGAAAAAGAAAAAAAAAGAAAAAGCAAAAGAAAAAAAAAACGTAAGTTATCAAAAAAGGCATATTTAACAAGTTATGAACTAATGTTGATTATCAATCGCATTGAGACTGTCTTCAAGGACCTCAAATTCCTCGAATTCCATTTTGTCAAATTCCGTACTCTTCCTCCATCCGTTTTCATTAATCTGCCACCTGGACAGAGCGCTAAATCTAGGATTAGATTCCTCCATTTTTCCAAGTTTGAAATCAGCCCGAAAACTTTTGCTCTCATCCCTTTTTGGCTCGAGGCCAATCACCACCGGTGGCTCTTTTTTTGGCTCCTTAATCTCCTCGTGATCCTGATGCTGCTTTTCAGACGATGTCAGCTCAATACTTGGCATCTCTGCTATTGTGCACTCTCTACAATCAGATTTTAGAAGATTCAATCAGATTTTAGAAGACGAACAATCATAAATTGAATAACGGACCTTTTGATGACACGGGATTACTAAAATTGTAATACCTGATTAGCCCACCTGTAACCTCCTCTTGGAATAATTCCAATATCATTTTCTTTCAAACAGTGACGTCTAGAGAATTTATTGCAAGCAGAGGTTATTGTGGTGCTATCGGCAAAAGGGCAAACAGTCCCACATTCAAGAAATATTTTACGAAATGCTAAGCAAGCACAACGTTAAATATCTACATCGTTTTTACAATATGAAACAAGTTCTTCCCAATAATTAAACGTATAACTAGTGTCCGTTTTCTTTTCTGTGTACCAGATAATAAATTCTTTTCGACTTTTCTCATTCATTGTGTCAGCGAATAGAATTTAATATCTGGTAGAACACCGTTGTACGTTTTATATTGGGGTGTATAAAACGTAGAACACCGTTGTACGTTTTATATTGAGGTTGTACCGTTGTACGTTTTATATTGAGGTGTATAAAACAAATGTGGAAATGTTCCCTTTTTTCACCGATTCCTTTTAAACCGAATGCGGCCGGTAACGCTGATAGCGGTAAATGAAAATAATTAAGACTATCAATGGAGGATGTATTGTCAACCCTTATTGATATAATTTTTGTCCCTGACAGAATGAGCTCAGGATCTTTACCGTTCACTCTGTTTGCGAGATGATGAAGGATAAATTGTGCATCGTAACCTTTCGAGTTATGTGCAATGCAAATTTTTTTTCTAAAGTTTACAACTGGACTAAGAGCAAAGTTGACAAAATCGCGAACAGGATCTTCTTACCTAAGAGCGGGATTCTTGTCCCAGTTTCCACTCTTCATCCCTTCGTCGACAACTTTTCCGGTGAGTTCCAATCTGCTGTCGCAGGAGTTACTCTTGACGAGACGGAACTTGATGTAGTCGAGGAGTTGATTTTTTCGCCGGGAGAGCTTAATGTTGACGGGGGAAATTATTGGAGCATTGTAGGTGTTGACTACCTTGCCACCGTAGTAGGTGATGGATGTGCCACATTCGCGGATTTTTCGCAGCACGTCCTGAGAGACGTAGTGTCCTGGACCACGCTCCATCTCTTCTTCTTCCTAATCAATTGCCTTCGTTAGTTTGATTTCTCTTTCAAAATTCGTATAGTTAGGTGGCTGAGATAGAAAAGGAAAAGGAAAGGAAGAAAAGAAAAGAAAGGAAAAAAAGAAAGGAAAGGAAAGGAAAAAACTAGAGGAAAAGAAAGGAAAAGAAAGAAAAGGAAAAGAAAGAAAAGGAAAAGAAAGAAAAGGAAAGAGAGGAAGGAAAGGGGAAAAAAAGGAAAGCAACAAAGAAAGGGGAAGGAAAAGAAGAGCGGCAAGAATGAGGATGAGAAAAGAGAAGAAGATAAATGGATCGAGGGAAGACGGAATAAAAACCTGGCAATCGATCTCCTCGTCCTCGGAAGACGTGCAGGGTTGGGCGCTTCCAGGATCGGTGTCCGGATAATCGCTGGACACTCCGGAGCTGACACTTCCTGCATCCCAATTACGATTGTGTTGATTGAATCTGCTCATTCGATTTTTATTCGATGAATTGGAATCACTTGGAGAGGTGTGTCCACTCCTGGCTTCGAAAGACTGAGCCAAAATTCTCGTCTTCGAGTCGCTGCGAGGACTCTCCAGTTCATCTTTGCCACCAATCGAAGTCGTCGAGTTCGTCTTCTCCAGATTTTCAAAAAGTCGGGTCAGATCTTTGGCCCTACTAGAACTCCTGGACCTGATTCGTAACAAGAAAGTTGCGATAAGTCAAGGGAATGCGAAAATCTAGCTGGGGGAGTGATTTAGAAAAAAACAGCATTTAGGGTTATCTTAGAAGGTCGGGCCCAAATTTCCCAACAAGGAAGTTCCGTTCTGGTGTTTCTTTCGCCATTTTCTTCCTTCCGATCAATTAGGCAATATTCGGCCCATAATTTTTTCCTCCACTTTTTGAAAATCTCTTCTGAAATTGGAATTTGAGAGGCAGTGAAAGTATAAAAATAAGAACGTCAGGGGCAGTTCAAAATCAGTTTAGAAAATTAAATCATCAAGAATCAACCATCAGAAAAATAAAAGAAACAATACTGCTGAATCTCACTACCTCGAATTCCAACTTCAAAAGCTACAATCTGCTCTATCCCTGGCAATTACCTCGCTTAAAAAAGAAAATAAAAGTAAGTTGTGTTTTAAAATTGCTATTTATTCTTTTCTTTTCAAAACTTTCCTAATTCTGAGAAATCTTCGTTCGTTAAGCGGACGATTATTTTCTCTAACCAAATTTTACCGCACATGTTACCCTTCCAAAATCTATAAATCCTTCTGTTTAGCAGTTGGTTATGGATTCAAATCCTGTTAAAATCAACACCTCTAATTAAATGGAGATTAATTTAAATAAATCCGAACCCTGAGTTATTGGGTGAAAGCCTAGACTCAAATATAAATTAAAACTATTTAATAATAATTATGTTTCATATCGGGATGTAACAATTCATTGCAGTTCAGTATCTTTTTCTAAGATGTTATTCGAATCTTGTTAGTTGTTGTTTAAATCTTGTTTTGGACTTATTTTTTTTATTTTTTTTTTTATTTTATCGTTCTGTCACGATCTTAGAATCAGTTGAAACCGGGTTCGTAAGATTGTAGTATAAAATAACAAGGTAATCTTACAGACATTCCTTTGGTTCGGAAATGATGTAGAAAATTTTGTAAAGACGGGCGAGGATGGGAGCAAACTTAGGAAAAGATTTTGCTACAGGTGCTAGAACAGTATTTGTGGAGCAAAATATAAACAGCGATGTGAAAGATAAAAAAGACTTTTAAAGAAAAGGATGAGGGAAGAAGAGAAATCCGAAAAGCCTCACCTGTTTTCTCGGACCTTCTCAAAATCTCTCCCCTCATGCTTGAGATCCTCATTCTTAAGACCCGCATCTTTGAGACCATCACCCTTGAGACCATCATCCTTGAGGCCATCATCCTTAAGACCCTTATCCTTAAGACCCTTATCCTTGAGACCATCATCCTTAAGACCCTTATCCTTGAGACCATCATCCTTAAGACCCTTATCCTTGAGACCATCATCCTTAAGACCCTTATCCTTGAAACCATCATCCTTAAGACCATCATCCTTGAGACCCTCATGCTTGACACAATCATCGTCACCCTCTTCCTTGACACTAAGATCCTTCATGCTCAAACTCCTTCTGGTTTGACCTCTTTCCTTATTCTTCTTCGCCCTCAAACTCTCTTCGAACATCCTCGTGACATTCTTAACAGTGTCAGGATTGGGAAGCTCATCATCAATCAGCTCCTTATTGACCCTGATGGGATGATAAAAGAAGTGCTTCCTCAAGGAACTTTGCCTAGGACAGGTTCTGGACTTCTCGTCGAAGTTCTTCCTGTCATCTCCCAGGTCCCTCTTTTTCTGCATGGTTGCCGACACCCTACAAGTTGGCAAACTCTTGCTCTTGACGTTCATTGAAGGCTTTACCTCGGCTCGGACTGGCTCAATAATCACCACATTGTTGTCCAACAATAATTCCTGAAACGAGTACTCCCTCAGGTAGTCCATGAGCCCTTCGTAAGTCACGTCCCCTTTGGAAGTGCTGAAAATGTTCTTTCCGAAGAGGTTCGACTTGACTATCTTATACCGAACGTGATCAAATTCCGGCTCGTCTTGACATTCAATGGAATCGACACAACTCCTCGATCGGGTCAAGTTCGTGTGGCTCTTCCTCTTCCCGTTGATCTCCTCTGGAGAGTTTTCATCATCTTCGATCTTTGGTTTTTCTATTTTCTCCGGGATGGTGGCATTTTCTTCAACGGACTGTCTCCGAGTGTCGCTTTCGATTTCCGAACCCAAACCGAGATCTGAACTTTCGGATCTTGCTTCGAAGCCTAAAGTTCCTTTGACTGCGTTGCAGGCCTTTCCGAAAATGTGGGAGGTCTCTTTTACTATCCTTTCGAATCTTCCTTCAACCGGGGGGTTTTTTAGCACCTGCTTTTTGTTGCTTTTTTCTTCGAAAAAGTTCCTGGCACTCTCGATGCTTCCGCTCGTGAGTTCGAGAGTCTTTTTCGGGGGATCGTCTTTGGTGTTATTATATTTGTTGCAACGTTTGGTTAGGTCATTGTCGATGATCTTTAGAACCTGGGGCCTTCGAGACATCTCTTCTTCCTCGTCCGATATCCAGATTGAACGAACTTCCTCCACTTCTTCGACTTTTAGCTTCTCCTCACAAGGCGACACAACTGCGACATTTGCCCTGTATTTGTCTGGCAAAGAATTTTGGAAAATTTTGAATGATCTTGGAAAAGGATTTGTTGCTTGGAAGAGATGTTCTTTTCTTGGATCTTCGACGTTTTCGAAATCCTTTACTTTTTCTGGATCCTTTACTTTTTCTAGATCCTTTACTTTATCTGAATCCTTTACTTTCTCTAAATCCTCTGATACTTCTTCGGGATTATTTTTTTTTTCTTCCAACACCTTATCATTTATTGTGACCTTCCGTGATTTTTTTTCCTGTTGGATTTCTAGCCTATGCTTGTGCCCTTTTTGATCTTCTTTTACTGTAATTCCATAATCTTTTTGACATTCTTCATTTGTGGCTTTTTCATTCCTACTTTCTTTCTTCCACCACCACTTTTCGATTTTCAGCTCATTACTTTCTCTTCTAACTTCTTCAGTCTTTTCCTTTTTCACCTCTTGCCTTTTTTCCCTTTTCACTTCATTTTTTTTCTTTCTCACCCTTTCTTTATCCTCTTCTCTATCATGCTTTTCGTCTCTACCTGATTTCTCTTCTTCCTTTTCTTTCCCTGTCTCTAAAAGTTCCAAATCAGCAATCAAGTCGCTACGGAATTTATCATCTCCCAAAGATTTTTGCTCCAGAAGTTCTTGTCTTGCCTGCTCTTGATTCCCTATCCTCTCCCAAAAGTCCTTTCTCTCCTGTTTCGTAGGACTGATCAATTCGACCCAGAATTCTTTTTTTGAATCCCTTCCCTCCTCTTCTTGGTTCTTGGACTTCTCCTCATCTGTCTCGTTATTGCCAGTAGAGGAGAAAAAATCTTTGGTGCTTTCTTTATCACTGAGAGATAAAATCCCGTCGAAAAACTCGTCCTTCTCACTCCCTCGGTTTAGGACACTCCCATCTCCGTCTTCTATTGCTAAACGGGCATTTGAAAGTGGAAGGAGATTCAGAACGTCGAAATATTCCAATTCGCCGTCATCTTCAAAGAGAATGCTATCCAAACTTCTGTGTTCTTTCCGCTTCCGTTTTACCTAAAAGAAATTATTGAATTAATTTTTATTTATTTGTAATTTGTCAAGAAATTGTCTTTATAATTTACCTACTAAAATTTTTAAAAAAGGATTATGGGGTATTTAAATTACTCTCAGGGTGATTGGCAGACGTTTAAACGTATTGTATCCCCTCCTAAAATTGTTGGCAGCCACTCAGGTGTTTCTAATCCCCTCCTAATATTACTCGAGGCCAATTAGAAATTCTATATCCCCTCCCAATATTTCTGGAGACCAATTAGGAGTTCCATATCCCCTCTCAATATTTCTGGAGGCCAATTAGGAATTGTATTTACCCTGTGACGATGTGGTTCGTCAAGGTGTCAAAATCCCTTCTCCTGGAGTTAATATTAAGTTTTTCTATGTTTAAATATTATTTTCGAGTTTGTTATTAATATTAAGAGTGTGTTATTAAGAGGATTTGGGAGTTTTGTTTGTGCCGACCTCAGGATAAATTCCAACCAAATTTCCAGAGGATTTAATTGGTAAGTTCCAGATTTTCTTTCTTTAAAAGATTCAATCGTTCGTTTCTGTCTCGCCGTCGTCCTGCCAACACTGGTTATTCTCAAGGAGTCCCCTTTGCGATTTTTCTTGTGAATTGCAGAGAAATTATTTGTCGAGTTCGGCTATTATTAATTTAATTTACTCGTTACAACCCTTCCAGTATTATTGGAGGCTAATTAAAAATTCCATATCCCCTCCCAATATTATTGGGGGCCAATTAGGAAATCTATATCCCCTCCCAATATTACTGGAGGTCAATTAGAAATCTATATCCCCTCCCAATATTTCTGAAGACCAATTAGCAGTTCCATATCCCCTCCCAATATTTCTGGAGACCAATTAGGAGTTCCATATCCCCTCCCAATATTTCTGGAGACCAATTAGGAGTTCCATATCCCCTTCCAATATTATTGGAGGCCAATTAGGAATTCTATTTACCCTCCCAATATTATTGGAGGCCAATTGGGAATTCTATTTACCCTCCCAATATTATTAGAGGCCAATTAGGAATTCTATATCCCCTCCCAATATTATTGGAGGCCAATTAGAAATATTTTATTCCCTCCCAGTATTATTGAAGGCCAATTAAAAATTCCATGTCCCCTCCCAATATTATTGGAGGCCAATTAGAAATATTTTATTCCCTCCCAATATTATTGAAGGCCAATTAAAAATTCCATGTCCCCTTCCAATATTATTGGAAGCTAATTAAAAATTCCATATCCCCTCTCAATATTATTGGAGGCCAATTAAAAATTCCATATCCCCTCCCTATATTATTGGATGCCAATTAAAAATTCCATATCCCCTCCCAATATTGCTGGAGGCCAATTAGGAGTTCCATAACCCCTCCCAACATTGTTCTTAGAATAAAAAAGTCGTACCTGCGTATAGATGCAGTCAAGGCTTCTATTTTCCTCTAGAGGCCAATTGTCTTCCACAATTTCCACAAGACCAGTGACTGTATCTAGATTTTGTACACTGCAGTATTTGCGAGTTGACTCTGGCCAATCTAAAATATTCAGACGATCAGAATCCGCCCTGCTCCCTCGAACATAAGGCAGAGGATCCGGAAGTAGAGTTAAAGGCGGCGGCGAATAAAGGGCACATGATGACCTCGAGTGGTATGATTTAGTGTCATTAAATCTGTCATAAGAATCAGACAAATGCTGCTGACTCTTGCAAAGTCTGAAATATTTTTTAACTCGTTACTTCTTGAAACAATTTTTAATAACTTTTTAATACTAATGTTGAAATTTTTAATAATTTTTTAATGTAAAATTATATTTAACATAAACCATATTAAACCCTTTTTTTGTTTTTTTTTTTTTGTTTTGTTTTTGTTTTGTTTTTTGTTTTGTTTTTTGTTTTGTTTTTTGTTTTGTTTTTTGTTTTGTTTTTGTTTTTGTTTTGTTTTTGTTTTGTTTTGTTTTTGTTTTGTTTTTTGTTTTGTTTTTTGTTTTGTTTTTTGTTTTGTTTTTTGTTTTGTTTTTTGTTTTGTTTTTTTGCTATTGTTTTATTTTTGTTTTTTAAATTAAGCTTTTAAATAATGTTTTAAAACTAATTTTAGTTTTCAATCATTCCTCAATACTATTTTTTAATAATTCTCTTTTTTGGGATTTATAGTGAAAGTGAAAGTGTTCTATCGATTGCAATTTAATAATAAATGTCTTTGTATTCGAAAACGGGGCACGAGTGGCGTTTTCAATTTTTAAGCAAATTATAAAAAGATACAACTATTTTTAATCTCGTTTTTTGTTCAGTCAAAGGTCGTCGTGGCCTTGGCTACTTTTATTGGGGACAGAAAGGACAGAAAATTTAATCAAGCTTCTAAAAAAAGCAAGTAAAAGCCAGTCGATAATGATGAATGAGAAGCAAATGAAATTTGTTTATAAAAAAATTTCAATTTTCAATGCAAACTGTTCCTTTGAGGCTTGTTATTTCAGTCAAAGGGAATACTTCACTTTGTTCGATTACTTACTAAAATTAATTAGAATTCTAAAAGTTTGATTAAGCAACAAACAAGTTATTAAAATGCAATTTATAATTTATGTATAGAATTTAATTAATGGAAAAAATGTAGATAAGAATAACAATGAGATAATAATGATAATAATAATAATAATAATAATAATAATAATAATAATGATAAAAGAAAAATAATAATAAAAGAATAATAACAATAATAAAAACAATGATAATAAAAAATAACAATAATAATACAACAATAATAATAGTATAATAACAATGACAATAAAAAAATTTTCTGCTAAAAAACATTGTTTACCTACCTGTCTTTGAGAGAATTGCGATCAATCAATTTAGCCCTGGGGATTAATTGTGGTCTCCGGGTCAAGTCCAAATTAGGTTCACCGATTCGAAAATGAGGAATTTCCCGATTGTATCGAGAGTCGTCTTCTGAAATGACAGCCAAGCTTCTGGTTCGCTTTAAAAGCTTGCGACGTTCTGGGGTCGAAGATGGAGTTCCATGACTGTCGCACAAACTTTCTTCCCTGAAATTAAGAAGAAAAAAAATCAAATTAACAATTGGTTTTATTAAATTAAGATTAAGGATGGTAAAATAAATAAATTTCAAAGGCCTTATGATAAAAAAATTCTTTACTTATTCAATTGCTCGTCAATTGGTAAAAATTACCAATTGGATGACAGCACCAATTGATAAAAATCACCATATTGTGGTATTCTACTGTAAACAGTTTGCTACTGTCTTCCAATTGGTATTTAGGGTATACGATTTAATACTGTATACAATTTGGTACTCAATTGGTATCTACAATTTGGCACTCAATCGGTACTCAATTGGTACTGTATACCAATTGGTACTCTATACAATTTGATATTACCAATTTTGTATTTAATTGACATCTATAAATAGGTACTCAAGACAAATTGGTACTCAATACAAATTGGTACTCAATTTGGTACTCAATAGGTACTCAATACAAATTGGTACTCAATTTGGTACTCAATAGGTACCAACTGGTACTGTATGTAATATGGTACTTAATTGGTACTCTATATAAATTAATACTCAATTGGTACTCTAAACAATATGGTACTCAATTGGTACTCTATAGAATATGGTACTCAAGTGGCACTCTACAGAAACTTGTGCTTAATTAGTACTCCATGAAAATTGATGCTCAATTTTTACTCTGTTTGTACTCAATTGGTATTTAATTGGTGATAAATTGGTACACAATTTATACTCCATAGAATTTGGTATTCAATTGTACTCTATATAAATTGGTACTCTATACGATTTGGTACTCTATTCGATTTGGTACTCAATTGGTATTCTATACGATTTGGTACTGTATTCGATTTGGTACTCAATTGGTACTCTATACGATTTGATACTCTATCCAATTTGGTACTCAATTGGTACTCTATATAAATTAATTGGCACTCCATAGAAATTGGTACTCAACTGGTACTCTATACAATTTGGTACTTAATTGGTTCTCTATACAAATTGGTACTCAATTGGTACTTTATGCAAAGTTTTCAGTATTTGTCTCAAAATTGTATGAAATCTTTAAATTTTAATCTCTACTTTTTCTTTACTCCCTGTAATTAAACAGACGTTTAATGAACAGAGTCATTAACAGTTTCGTCGCTAATGTCAATTAATTATCTATTATCATTCAATACTTGTCGACAAGTTGGTGGCTCATTAAGAAAATCAATACTCTCTTGTGGTTTGTCAACCGTAGCATCTCAATTGGTCTCTGCCCTAAAGCACATTCAATCTGACATTATTAACCTGCAAATATCAATCTCAAAGTGATTGAAACTTATTTGAAATTTGATATATTTGAATTAAAACTGGTACCCTAAGCGTAAACTGCAAAATAAAACACATTTTTTGCTTAAAGCAGAAAAAAGGGAAAATTTCATACTCTGAATTTATGACAGGCTCTTGGAGATGAGTACACGAGAAATACTATCAACTCTCTCGACGCGTCAACTGCGGTTAATCTGGTATCTGAAACACGAGGAGTACCTCTCACATTGCTTTTGATTCAGCCAAGTGAAATTTAACTACTAGCTGACATTAATTTGCATGCCTTGCTTTAAATGAAAATTTATGTTATTTTTTTTTAAACTGTAAAATAAATGAGAGAGAATGTTATTTTCTGGCCTTTAAATTGGTATTTAATTACAATATTTCTGACCTACAATTGGTATTTACTTACAATTTTTCTGATCTTTAAATTGGTATTTACATACAATTTGTTTGACGTTTAAATTGGTATTTACCTACAATTTTTGTGACCTTTAAATTGGTATTTACTTACAATTATTCTGACCTTCAAGTTGGTATTTATTTACTGTACTTGTGACCTTTAAATTGGTAGTAAACTAAAGTTACAATTTCTAACCTACAATTGGTATTTACTTACAATTTTTCTGATCTTTAAATTGGTATTTACTTACAATTATTCTGACCTTCAAGTTGGTATTTATTTACTGTACTTGTGACTTTTAAATTGGTATTTACTTACAATTATTCTGACCTTTAAATTGGTATTTATTTACTGTACTTGTGATCTTTAAATTCGTACTTACAATTTGCTTGACCTTCAAATTGGCATTAAAATAGAATTACAATTTTTCTGACCTTTAAATTGGTATTTACAATTATTTTTATTTTTAAATTGGTATTTACTTACAATTTGTCTGACCATTAAATTGGTATTTATTGACAATACTTCCGAACTTTAAATTGGTATTTAACTAAAGTTACAATTTCTGACCTGCAATTGGTATTTACTTACAATTTTTTTTACAATTTTTCTGACCTTTAAATTGGTATATAAATAAAGCTACAATTTTTGGCCTACAATTGTTATTTATTTACAATTATTTTGACCTTTAAATTGTTATTTAACTATAATTACAATTTTCTGAAAAAGCAAACATTACAATGTTCTCAAAATTGGTATTTATTTAAAATTCACTGACCTTAAAATTGTTATCCAATTTTTTGCGTACTCTTAATTTATATTTTTTTAAACAATTTACTAAACCTAAAATTGTTAACACTCTTTGCTTTGTCAAAAATAAACTATTTTCGGTATAAAATGCAAAATAATGAAAATAAAAATTACTGGTATTTAAAAAAAACTAAATATCGAATTGCATATAAAAAAATCTGTCCAAAAAAAAGTGTTTAACTCTCTCTAACACATTCTCTGTTTTGTTTTCTCCGGATTCACTTTCTGCACGTTCGCCTTTTCTAAATGATATCTTTCAAGGAAAAGTAGTCCAGTGGAATATGAGATGAACGTTTGTTAGGTCACTTGTACGACAACGTAGTTACGATAACTAGCAATAAAGTTGCGTAACAATTTCGCCCTGCTCAGACGGGAAACAATGAAAAGACGATACGCCTCTTGCTCCCGTCATTGTGCCAACTTTAAAAATCCATTTCTTGAACCACTTGAATCAAAAGTTCTATTTCACAAAAAAAAATAAATTTTTTTTTATAAACATGATCACGGATAACTGACAATTATTTGTTTGGTACTAAAAAATACCAATTTATTTTTAAGCTCTGAAAATTAACAATTAGTTGCTTGGTTATAAAAGCTACCAATTTATTGTTTGAGTCCAAAACTACCAATTTATTTTTTACCTCTGATAACTACCAATTAGTTGTTTGTCACTAAAAACTACCAATTTATGTTTTACCTCTGAAAATTACCAATTCGTTGTTTGGCATTAAAAACTACCAATTTATTGATTGAATCCAAAACTACCAATTGACCTTTTCGTTCTAAAAACTACCAATTAATTGCTTGGTACTAAAAACTACCAATTTGTTTTTTAGTTCTAAAAAATACCAATTAATTTTTTTACTATAAAACTACCAATTAGTTGTTTGATTCTAAAAACTACCAATTCTTGATTCCAAAGCTACCAATTAGTTGTTTGGTTCCATAAACTACCTACCTATTTTTCTATTTTTTTTTGTTCCATTTCTTGAACATTAAACAAAACGGGAAGAGGAAGTCGAAAAAGTTATTTGAGAACGCTATCGTGTTTTATTGATCAACCCTTGCTTTTTTATATATACATTTAAATGCACCTGCATTTAGGTGTTGAACGAAAAGGAAGACTAGGACGTGGCTTGAATATACTATGAATAACGAAGACCGGAAGAAGTTCCGGAGCACTGCACATTTAACCAATAATACCACAAGGAACCAAAAGAATTTTTGTCAGACTCAAAGGGATCGTTTTCTCCTGGGAAAGTATTTTTTCAATCAATTTCCCTTTGTAATTAAGCAATATTGTACAATTTGTACAATTGGAAACTAAGCAAGTAATTTCCAAATAGAAATTAAGCAATGATGTTTTAAATTGGTAAAATTAAACCATTGTTTCACAATTGGGAAATTAAATATTTATTTTTCATTGTAAAATTAACCGATTTTGTTACAACAGGGAAATTGAACAATTGTGATCCAATTGGGAAAATAAAAAAATTATTTTTCAATTGGGAAATTAAACAATGTTGCTTATTTGGGAAATTAAAAAATAAATTGGGAAATAAATCAATTGGGAAATTAAACAATATAGCTTATTTGGGAAATTAAAAAATAAATTGGGAAATAAATCAATTGGGGAATTAAACAATGACGCTAAATTGGGAAATTAAACAATGACGCTCAATTGGGAAAGTAAACAATGACGCTCAAATGGGAAATTAAACAATGATTTTTAATTGGAAAATTAACCATATTTTCAATAGGGAAATTGAACAATTGTCATCCAATTGGGAAAATAAAGAAATCTTTTTTCAATTGGGAAATTAAACATTGTTGCTTATTTGGGAAATTAAAAAGTGATGGTTAATTGGGAAATTAAACAATAACGCTCAATTGGGAAAGTAAATAGTGATGCTCAATTGGAAAATTAAACAATGTTTTTTAATTGGAAAATAACCCGATTTTGTTTCAATAGGAAAATTAAACAATTGTCATGCAATTGGGAAAGTAAAAAAATAATTTTTCAATTGGGAAATTAAACAATGTTAATTATTTAAAAATTTAAAAAATGATGCTCAATTGGAAAGTTAAACAATGACGCCCAATTGGGAAATTAAATAATGATGCTCAAATGGAAAATTAATAATATTTCTTTAAATGGAAATTAAACAATGATGCTCAAATGGGAAATTAAATAGTATTTCTTTAAATGGAAATTAAACAATAACGCTTAATTGGGAAATTTAACAGTGTTTTTTAATTGGAAAATTAACCAATGTTGTTTCTATAGGGAAATAAAATAAAAAAAAATAAAATAAATAAATAAATAGTTTATGCAATAATAATTATAAAATTACTAAATGTTATAATTCAATATTATTATTTTAATAAAATCACGATAATGTTTTAGTTCGACAAATATTTCTTTTCCTTCAAAGAGCTTATTTTTTTAAAAAAATACAGTTTACTTTTTTCCATTAAAAGCACAATTATATGTTGCATTTATAAAGTTACAGCTTCATCTGACACTGTTTGTATATTGGAAAAACTTTCTTGCTTCGTGACAGACGAAGCTTTTTTCTCTCTCGCAGAAAGTAATAAAACTTTTATGCATGAAAGTTTAATAATTTTCGAGACGAGAGAAAATTTACTGCCCGAAAAACGCTCTTTTTATTACATTAATTAATGTTGAAGTCTTTTTAAAAATTAATTTAAAATTTTTCATTTTCCACGTATCATTAAAGCCTTTTTTTAATTAATTTCAAAAATTAACGTTAAATAAACTTAAAAAATCGTTAAACAATTTTTAACAGCAGTATTATTTTATCCAACTTTTCAAAATTATTATTTTTTGTAATTTTTAAGGAGTACTATTTTATGTAATTTTTCATCATTATTATTTTATGCAATTTTTTAAAAAAATTTATTTTATGTAACTTTTCAACATTATTATTTTAAGTCTGTAATAATAATTATTATTTTAAGAATAACGTCTGTTATTTTATGTACTTTTTCAATATTATTATTTTAAGTAATTTTTTAACGGCTGTTATTTTGTGCAATTTTTCAAAATTATTATTTTAAGTCATTTTTAAATTTTGTTATTTCATGCAATTGTTAAAAATATTTTAAATTATTATTTAAAAATTTATGGTTTTAAATGAACTGCTAGGTTTATGCAAATAATTAAAACTTGTGATTTTAAACGAGAATAGAATAATTTTAAAAAACATAATAATTCACTCAGAATAAGATGTTACAAAAATAAAAATTTTAATTTCTTTCGTCTATAAATAAACCATGAATGTAAATAAATATTTTTTTTTTAATAATTAACAATGCAAATTAAACAATTATGAAAAGAAAAAATGTTACAAACAAATTAATACTATTGTAATTATTAAATATTAAATTTGATTCAATATTAATATTTAATTTGATTCAATATTAATATTATTTAATTCAATATTAATATTGTTTGATTCAATATTAATATTATTTGATTCAATATTAATATTATTTAATTCAATATTAATATTATTTAATTCAATATTAATATTATTTGATTCAATATTAATATTATTTATTTCAATATTAATATTATATGATTCAATATGAATATTATTTAATGAAGTATTAATATTTAAATAAATATTAAATTTTTAATATATTTATTAAAAGAAAAAAATTGAAATGTAAACTAAATTAAATTGAGATAAACTGAATTAGGACGATTGTATTTTAATCAAATAATGCAAAATAATAAAACAAAAATAATAAATAATGCAAAATAAAACATACTTGATTGAACAAAGAAATTCGCATGAAACTTTTCTTTCTTTTTTTTCACATAGTCTTGAAGATAAAAAAATTGTCCTGTGGGAGCGGCCCCGGAGGGAAGTGGATTATTTTGATTCACTTTCGCGCACTTGAGACAGGTGAATTGCACCTGACTGACCGATGGACACAATACACCTGTTTCGTGCCCAGAAGTTACTATTCGGCTGTTCTCGTTCCTCCCCCTCCTCGTGCCCTCCGAGGGGACTCAATGGTCCCCCGCTGGAGGGGGGGATGGACTGTTAGGGTCCCATGCTGCATGACGTCATCCCAATCTGACCAAAGATCGCACTTGTCACGTGAAATTCATTCTTTTTTAAATATAGGTCTCCACTTAGTCTGCCTTCATGTCAAGGTCGAAAAAGTCTTCTGCTCCGCTAAAAATGTCGCAA
Organism: Ganaspis sp. Gsp50; assembly: GCA_011057455.1. NCBI lineage: Eukaryota > Metazoa > Arthropoda > Insecta > Hymenoptera > Figitidae > Ganaspis > Ganaspis sp. Gsp50. Next base: position 749 of record WNHD01001535.1, on the reverse strand, counting down.
AAACGTACCCTTCAACGTGTTCGAGAATATTGTTTTGCTTGATGTCATTAATTTGCATTCATTTCAATAAATCACGGGTCAGAGAGAACTGTTGTGATTTCAAAATAAAAGAGGAAATTATCTTCATGTTGACAATTGTTTTTTTAAACTGAGTGTTTGTTTTGATTCATTTTTGTACGTTTTAATTCGTTTTTGATTTTTTTAATTCTTTTTTGTTCTTTTTAATTCGTTTCTTCTGAGTTTCAATTTGTTTTTGTTCTTTTTAATTCGTTTCTTGTCTGTTCCAATTCGTTTTTGTTTTTGTCAATTCGTTTTTTGCTAGTTCCAATTCGTCTTTGATATTTTCAATTCGTTTCTTCTGAGTTTCAATTCGTTTTTGTTCTTTTTAATTCGTTTCTTCTGAGTTTCAATTCGTTTTTGTTTTTTTAATTCGTTTCTTTTCAGTTTCAATTCGCTTTTGTCCTTTTCAATTCGTTTTTTGTCAGTTTCAATTTGCTTTTGTTCTTTGTAATTTGTTTTTGTCTCTTTCAATTCGTTTTTTGCCAGTTCCATTTCGTTTTTGTTTATTTTAATTCGTTTCTTTTCAGTTTCAATTCGTTTTTGTCCTTTTCAATTCGTTCTTTGCCAGTTCCAATTCGTCTTTGATCTTTTCAATTTTTTCTTCTGAGTTTCAATTCGTTTTTGTTCTTTTTAATTCGTTTCTTCTGAGTTTCAATTCGTCTTTGATCTTTTCAATTCGTTTCTTCTGA
>WNHD01001534.1:0-21620 GCA_011057455.1 Ganaspis sp. Gsp50 | reverse complement strand
AGAAAGTGTTACTCATTAAACATAAAGTATTTAACCAGCATTTCTTTCAACACAAAGCACAATATTCTCAACTTTGAAAATACAGTTTACGTAAATACAGTTTGTATAAATACATTTTACATAAATCCAGTTTACATAAATGCAATTTACCTATAAATGACATAAATGCGTTTTACATAAATAAATTTGACAGAAATACGTTTTACGCAAATTACATTTACAGTTTGCAAATTTAAACAATGCATAAATAAATACTTATATCCTACAGGATAAACAAGTAGTCTAAACAGAAAACTAAATGAATTTTCGCCAAGAATCGTGGGTCACAAAATTTGCAAATTGAATTTAAGGAGGTGGATTTTTCTGCTTTTTCGAAAAACTCCAACAATTGCCGTAAATTCGCATTCTCAGCAAGAATCACTGGAAATCGAATCAGAGTCACATAAAATGGACCGAGACAAAATGAGAGAAAAAAAAGCAACTCCTCTAAATTTGGCAAGCCGGTCTGCGGAAACAGTAAACAATAAACCTAAATCCATGCTGATTGTGAGCCGCTGGACTGTAACGCAAACTTTACCATTGAAGGAACTTGAAACACCGCACAAACCCTGCAACTGACCAAGCTTTCTATATATCCACATCCGTCCTCCAAGCCGTGTCAATATCAATTTACCAGGCTTTTGTCGCGCTTTTCTTCACTCCAAGTGTACGAGTGCCTCTTGGACGATCCAAGAAAAAGATGATGAATCAAATTTTTTTTTTCAACATGCCTTATAAACCTTGCCATGGATTTACGCATCGGTGAACTCTACCAACTTCCCCCGACACGAGTCGTTCCGTTTCACTGGACTCCACAAAATAGGGAGTATTCTGTATAAAAAGCCAAGGGGCCGGATTAAACTGAAGCTGCCGAATAAGATTAAATACTCTTGGGTTCATTTTAACGATCTGAATCAACATTTCTCACAATGAGGTTATTTATTTTTTTCCACTACACTGTTTACGTGAAACATGTATAGTATTCCCTGCTGAAAAAAAGCGCGATTCATTTTTCCTGCTTTTCAATTTCGCATTTTAGTCAATCGATGAGCTTCATGTTGCTCAAAACGATTTTCAATTTAACTCGTCCCATAAAGAAAACATTGAAACTTTCATGAATTTGATATTCGAATAAAAAGGACTGTAATGGCAAAAATGGGTAATTTGAAAGCTTTGACTTTTGAGGGCCTTTAAATGTGTGCTTTCAGTGTTCAAATGAACGAAAGATTTTGTTTTGTAATAATGCAGAGTTGTTATTAATACTAATAACATTAATGTTATTATTAAAACATATTAATTTATGTAATATTATTTTGCGCGACAAACATTATTTTACGCAACAAATATTATTTTGGCAACAAACATTATTTTACGCAACAAATATTAATTTTCACAACAAACATTTTGCGCAACAAATATTATTTTCGCAAGAATAGTAGTATATTTGTTTTTCTTTCCACTTCATCTCAAAGGGGTTTTTGAAATTTAATTCAACAAATTTTTTAAAACCTATTTTATTCACCTGGTTGAAGTCCGCAACGTTTTGTCAACGATTAAAAAAAATAATATGTCACCAAGCGGAATATTATAAAAATTATTGCCTACAATATTAATATAATAAATATGTAATAAATATAATAAATATAATTAATATAATTAATATAATTAATATAAATGTAACAAAATTGTTAAATAAAATTCAAAAAATCTTTGGAGATAAAAATTGGAAGGAAAAATAAATAGAAAAATATTTTTAGTTTAAATCGTTGTTCAAAAACGTTGTGAACTTCAAGTTGGTTTATATTCTTTATAATATTCTCTTGATAGCATATTAATTCTTTTGTATTGTTGATAAAACGTGAGGTAAATTTTTAACTATTCTATACAAATATTTCATTATTGCAGTCGAACTTTTTTTTTACAATACATTACACATAGATAACAAACACTGAATCAAAAAATAATTGCAAAAGGATCCTATAAAACGGAATTTTACAATCTTTTAAATTAAATGGAGCGAGAAAAATGAAATTGTGTATATCATTTTAGTATACTGCTTCATAACAGGGGGGGAAATCATATAAATGTATATGTTTTACGAGAAGTAAGGAACCACTTGGAGTATAAAAAATGTCTCTTTGAGGGGGAAAAAAAGGAAGTTTTATTATATATGATTCAAGTGATCAGCTCGTTGATAGTCGGGGCATTTAATTTTCGTCTAAGAGGAGCATCTCGTGTAAGAAAAGTCTCGTGACTTACGACCTCGTAATCTCGTGAGTAGCATCGCAGTTGAGGCGAGAGTTGTAACTTTGCTCGTCTTCCCAGAACCGCACTTGGCAATGCATTATTCTCGAGTTTTATTTGAATTTCCAAGTACCACAGAAGAGCCAGAAATTCAACGTCATCCTTAAATTCAATTGAAATTAATTGATAAACACGAGAGATTGAAAATTCTTAATTCAGATCTTCGCTTTTTTGACGCTACATGCATTTCATTGTGAAGATTTTCTTTCTTAAAAATTTATCCACATCTCCGCTTTTTTTGACTCTACATGCATTTTATTGTGAGGATTTTGTTTTTTAAAAAGTTATTTGCTTGGCGAAAATACTTTGTTTGATTAGGAAAAAGTGTCCTCTAAAAAAACTCTATATATATGTGACACAATCTGAAGAAAGGGACCTTAAAAGCATTTGAAAATAGGTTATTTTTAGGGTAGTTTTAACTTGATAAATGCTTTATTTTTAATTATTTGCAACCAAAAAGAGTTGTTCTTGAATGTTTAGTATATTCACTATTAATAAGAATGTTTTTGTTTGCAGATAATTAAAAGAGAAGCATTAATTAAGTTAAAACTGTCACCAAACATAACCTGTTTTCAAATGCTTCTAAGGTCCCTTTCTTCAGTTCGTGTCACATATGTAGATAAATGATATTTAATAAATTATAATTATTATATGTAATTATTACTCTCTAAATCTGAATAAGTGAAATCTACTCATTTGCGTCAAGTCTTCCACCACTTACAAATAAGTAAAATTTGAAACGAAAATAAGTGAAGTTTCATACAAAAATAAGTGAATAGTTCGCATATTGGTATGAGTGAAAGACTTTTTACTTAAAAATAAGTAGATTTCACTTATTCAGATTTTGAGAGTACATAATTATAATTATTATTATATGCATATGAAATAAATTCCGGACTTTTTTTATAAAGCGAGCTTTATTCACCCACAATAATAAAGTGGACTTTATTCACCTGGAATAATAAAGTACACTTTATTAACTCGGAACATTAAAGCTTACTTTATCACCTACTTTATCTCTACTTGTCAATAAAACACGAGAAACCTGATTGTCTTATACCTAAAAAGTACATGTTTACTGTCACTTCAAAAGAGTCATTTTCTTTAGAGTTTTAGAATTTTTAGAGTTTTTAGACTTTTTATAGTTTTCAGACTTTTTAGAACATGTTCAAAACACATGTCCAATAAAGAACACACAAAAGTGTGTTTGCGCTACATTTAAATATCTCCGAAAACATAACAGAACCATGCGACAGAAAAAACAAAATGTTCTTTTTCAATGCACCATCTGTTAAATTCCAAGATAAATTGAAATTCTACAGACATTTGCCTGTAAAAATTCAAGTTCATCTTGAAATTTAACATTCTGTTTTTCTTGTGTGGTTTCATCAAATTATAGATCTCACAAGAGGCCATTTGACATGAGTTTGAACTCCTTTGATTCATTCTAACAAATATAGAAACTTTTGTTTATTTTTGTGTTGGATCAATTTTGGCTTTTGTTTTGGACCAATTGGACAATTAAGAGAGCAAGAGTTATTCTAAAGGCTGCTTCTTTTCTCCTTTGAGAGGAGGATTCTCTGAGGGATGATTTCCCATGCACATGAGACGTGAAACGTATGCATTCTGGGATGCATGGTGCATACTGCAGCGGACATTGTCGAGAGCTGGGAGCTTTTGCAACACTTGTTCAGCAGAAATGCCAAGTTCTCGTAAAAAGAAAGACAAGTGCAGTGACGTGAAAAAGAACGAGAGAACATGCACTTTTATCTTGAAGAAAGGTGGTTCCCTCAGGTGTATGCTGAACAGGTGCACACTTAATACAAGTATATATAGAGAGACGAAAAGAATCTTTATTTGTCGAAACAGATGCAGATAAAATGTACTGTTTGTCTACTTTGCCCTATAAGCAACAGAATGCCACCACCAGGGGAATTCAAAACGTTTGATCTTACATTGACAATTTCTGCTCTGATCTACAAAGTAATCATGTGCCCAAGTTTCCGCGAGCTCTTCGCTATATGCGCTATTGCAACACTGCTCGATCGCAAGCATTGAGTGAAATTGAAACACAGAGCAAGCATTTTGTGTGTGTAGTGCAAGACACATATATACTGCAAGACACATATACAGTTCAAGACACATATGGTGCAGTATATACACACATGTATTAGTACAGTCTGACACACACTTGTATGTATAGCGCAGCCCGATACACACATGTATAGAGAACTTAAAGATACGTCGCTGTCGCTTCTCTGCTTCGCCACAGGCAGGTCTCGTGATTCCTATCTTAGAAAAGGAATCCCGAGGAACCTTCTGTGTGTAACCAGGATGATAAGCACGTCGTCTCATTCCTTCGACGTCGACTGATCGACCGGAAATGTCGCATTCGATTGAGGATTTAAGCTGTTGGAGATTTCCGGACTGTGATTTCAAAAAACAGGAGATGACATCATTCCTCAATGTTTCTTCACGCCAGTTGACTTTTAACTCTTTCAAACACGAGTTTTTGCTTAATGCAAAAAATCCCGGACGTTTGAGCGTGTCTTATTTATTGTGTTCTTTAAATCTGAGTCAATGAAAAAAGGTGGACTAAAACACACTGAAATTTCATTGTGTAAAAACATTGTTTTCCTTGAAGACACTTTTCTCCTGTTTTTTCTTGTTCCTCGGATTTTAAAATGGTGACCAATACACAGTTTTTTTGAAAGTAACAACTTGATACCAAAAATTATTAAATTGATCACAATAAGTATCAAATTGATCACAAAATCTTCATCAATTTGATATTTTTGATATCAATTTGACATTTTTGATATCAATTTGATACTTTAAGTAAACAGTGTAGTGTAGACTTGGATAAATGTTTGCTTAAGACAAGCAAATATTTGATGTGCGGTTAAACAAATATATATTTGATGCACAGCCGCGAATAAATATTTATTCGATAACGGTTAAACAAATGTTTATTTGATAATGGTTAAACAAATGTTAATTTGATAGTGGTTAAACAAATGTTTATTTGATAATGGTTAAACAAATGTTTATTTGATAACGATTAAACAAATGTTTATTTGATAATGGTTAAACAAATCTTTATTTGATAACGATTAAACAAATATTTATTGATATACGGTCAAAAAATATTTATTTGATATATACGGTCAGACAAATGTTTATTTAGCACAAACAAATATTTATTCGATTCAATTAAAATTGTGACTGATTCTATCAAACAACAAACGAAAATAGAATTGTGTAATAAATTTGCATATTAAATTAACATTTTGTGTTAAATTGACATTTTTTTAAATTGAATTAACATTGTGTGTTAAATCATTATTTTTTGTGTTAAATTAACTGTCTTTTAGGCTGAAATTAACATTTTTAGTGTTACTTAAGAATTGTGTTAATTTTACATTCACAGTGCGTGAATTTAACACAACTTTTTATGTTAAATCAACAAAGATTTGAGTAGACTCAAATGCGATTAACATATTTCGTTTTGAATCCATTATTTTTATTTATTTACTCAATCTTCAATTTACGTTTTTTTTTTAAAAGTTACAAAATTAATTAACTTGCTTTATAATCACGCTTCGTTATTATCCATAAATTTATATATAATAAAATTATAATTATATTATAATTATAAATAACTTATGGATAATAACGAAATAATAATAATCATGAAATGAATTAAATATATTTAATCCGTTTCATAACACAGGAAAAACAAAATGTTAAATTTCAAGATGAACTTGAATTTTTATAGGCATATGTAAGTATTTTTATAGCCTGTAGAATTTCAAATTATCTTGGAATTTAACAGACGATGCATTGAAAAAGAACATTTTGTTTTTTCTGTGAAATTAATTGTTTTCTGGTTCATCTCAAATTTCAATTGAACAAAAGATTTTTCCCGTTTGTAAATCTAATCAAGTTTGTAATTGAAATTTCTTGAAATGAGAGTAAGAATTGTTGAAAGTGTTAAAGAATTGTTTAATTGGTGAAAATACACGTTGCAGTTGAAATTTAACACGAAGGATCTATTTGTCAACGACTAATTATCACAATTTCTGAGCCAGAGTAGTTTATTGGCGGGCAAAGTGTGCAGTCTAGTTGAAAGGCAATCAAACTAGGATAATAATTTTACATTTGTCTTCTATATCGTGGCACATAGTCACTCATAAGAATTATAATAGCATGCTAAGTTATAATTAGTGTACTAAATTGACTTTTCTGCACAATGAATGAGCTTGCTTCATCCAAAACTTATATTAAACATATATTTCCATTGTTGTTTAAACCATTTCAAGCTTGTTATAACTTCTAATTAAATTTAATTACATTTTAATTCATCTCAATTTCATCTAACTTTCGTACTTAAATAAAATCTTATCACTGTTTTCTTATTTGTATTTTTTGTATTTTTATATTTGTATCAGTTTTTTGTATTTTTGGATTTGTATCTGCTTTTTGTATTTTTGGATTTGTATCTGCTTTTTGTATTTTTGGATTTGTATCTGCCTTTTGTATTTTTGTATTTGTATCAGTTTTTTGTATTTTTGTATTTGTTTCTGTTTTTTGTATTTTTGTGTTTTTTTTTTGTGATTTTGAATGAATAATTGTGAGCTTTGGTGTAAGCTTATGTGAGCTGAGGTGATTAAAACTATAAAGTAGTTTGCCTGGTATTGTTAAATGAAATATGTGACGAAAAAAGAGGTTAATAACGCTAACAAATAATTATTACAGCGTCTGGAAATGTAGATGTATTGTAGAAAGAAAATTAACTGAATTACGGGGAACGAATAATTACTAATGCAGTTTCGTGTTTTTATTAAGGCCGCATAAAGACACGCAAAAGTATATTAATGCAAAGTTTGCGGAACAGGGGATTTTTGCCCCCTTGACATGCGGCATCTGTACATGGCATCTAAAGCCGCATTCTTCTCTCACCCAATTTTCAAGTCAAGATTATTCGACTTTAGAAAATAATTCAATTAAAGATTTTAATTATACGCATTCTTTCGTAATTCCTTCCCGCCTCTCTAACTAAATATTAAAAATCACGAACCAAGAAAATTACTCGAGTTATAATCATTTCTTCATCACTTTTGTTCTACAATTTATTCGATCCTGCTCTATTTTTTTATTTTTTTTTTGTTTTTTCTATTTTTTTTCCTATTTAGTCTTTTGTTTCTTATATGTAACTTTTTGTCTTTAACTTTTTGTTTTTATGTAACTTTTCGTTTCTATGTAACTTTTCGTTTCTATTTAACTTTTTCTATCTATTTAAATTTTTCTCTATTTAATTTATGTCTTCTATATTCAATTTGTGTTTTCTTTCTTAATTTTACAATTATAATAATAAACTGCAAATAATTTTATCTGTTTCTTTATAACAGAAGCAGAAGAAGGTTTTAATTCCAGTCTCTTTTTGTTTCACTTTTTAATCTCGACTATTATCTCATTTTTCCTGTGTTTTGCTTTTCTTTTTTTTTTGTTTCTAAACTGTAATTATATTATAAAAGTTATAAAAAGTTATTCTGTAACTTGAAACCTATATCCTTACGTGACACGAGGATACCTGAGACCAATAAGTCCATTAGTGATGATCAAGGAAAAGTTTTGCGACGGTTATTGTTTTATCGACTCAATTCAATGGATTTTCTACTTTTAAGTTGAAACTCACACAGCTTCTTTTCCTGTTATATCTGCAAGATCTTTTTAAACACCGCTCTTGTCGCTATCAAGAACATGCCTCAGGGACCCGAGAAAAATATATCTGTTACTCTCGGATTAAAGTGTTACTCTACCGTTGCAATTGTGCACTTTTGACCTTTCTAAGAGCTCCTCTATTTTATACAGAGAGCTATAATTGAAAAATATAGAAAGAGAAATTCACTTCAATGTATCAGTGTTATCAGTTTTAAAACAAGTTTTACCATTTTTAACTCCACTGTACATATACTTTTAAGTCGTCTGACTAACGTCCACTTTTCTTGATAATAAATCATTTTGAAAATTGACTATTTTTGTTACTATTTTTGTTGCTATTTTTGTTGTTTCACTTAATGTCAAAATTCGGTCAAAACGACCGAAAGATGTGAAAACTATTTTTAAATTAGATATACATCAAAAATGTAATGTTACAAAAATATATTTTTCTATATTTTTTGTATTTTATTTGTTTTTACAAAAACATATTTTTGTAACATTATTTTCGTATGTACCTGTTGTTTTATGAAAAGTAGAAACGAAATATATTTTCAGATTTTTTGGTTTAGTCACGAAACAGTGAATTTAGGTGTGTTTGAAAATTCTTTGGAATTTTGTAATTTTCTGGTGTTTTGAAAGGGTTTTATTTTCTCAACAAATTGAAAATCGCGTATGTTGATTAAAATACTTTATATACGATTTTTAGTTGACTGTGTGTTATAGAAGCTTGATTAGATTGATAGACTAATTTCTCGTTTGCACACTTTAACAGTGTTTTATTTGTTCGGTCGCAATTAATAATAAGTGGTAGTTTGTTAATTGAAAACTACTAATACTTCATAACTACTGGAGGTTGTTTTCAATACCTGTAATTTAGACTCAAATTATTTATTCAACGAGTTCGGTGCTATAACATTTTACATAACATTTACATTTTTTTACATTTTATAACTGTTATTAAAGCATTTTGTTTAATTAACTTTTATTTTTTAATGAATTAGGTATTTGGATGATTTTTAATAAATATTTAAATATGCATCTAAATGTTATTGATCTAAATATTATTCATCTAAATGTTATTCATCTATTAATACTTGATTCATTAACAATAAAAGTTGATTAAATATAAAGTGCTATTAACTATTTAGACTATAATTATTCAACTATTGAATTGTTCGACTATTGAATTGTTTAACTATTGAACTGTTTAACTACTGAAATGTTTAACTACTGAAATGTTTAACTATTTAATTGTTTAACTATTGAATTGTTCAGCTATTGAATTGTTCAACTGTATTAAATTGTTTAACTACTGAAATGTTTAACTATTAAATCGTTCAACTATTGAATTATTCAACAATTGAATTTTTCAACTGCTTAGAGGAATTGCTTGACTATTTAGATGAATAATTCAAGCACGTAAAGTTAATTGAATAAAAGCATTAAACAACTGGAACAATAAATCAATAAAATGTACTAGAAAAATTCCCGTCAATGTATTCTGCAACAGATACAAACGTCCATTTATAATCCAAAACTCTGTGATAAATGCCGTCTGACTAAACACTTACCATTTCCACTTGTTTCTTATTACTCGCGTTCTCTACACGATAAATGTGCAATTTATGTTAATGTCGTCGTTAATATTTACTTTTATTACTTTTACACGCATTTCACGCTATAAATATAATCTCGAGCATTTATCTCAAGAAGATTTCACTGAAAAGAAGTTTTATATTTTACCAGATGTTTCTTATAGGAAACAAAAAGAAAAGGAAAAGAAAAAAAGTAAAAGAAAAAAGAAGAAAAAGAAAAGAGGCAAAGAATTACCACTTGAAAATAGTGTAAAATATAATGAAAATTCGTGAGGTGATGTGCTTTTGGAAATGTTATTGTTCACTACTTTGTTCCTTATGCCCAGACAGTCGTTACATCGACTTGGGTAACGACTTTGCTGGCTGCGAAACAGCCTGGAAGGTCTACGCTCGATAAATATTTGATCAAGCCATTTCAGAAAGTGCGACCACCAAGATCAACTGTGAGAAACTGGTTATAGCAACTATTCCCAGCACGAATTTACCCGAAATGCAGCGAAATTTCGGCCATTAACGATTCTCATACAGCGGTCACATTAATAACATAAATCGTGCGAGATTATGATGAACAAAAGGTGTCAAGTTGCATAAGTTCAGCGATTCCAGTGTATGCTGACACGTTGGGCGACTTTCTGAACGATTAAATTCTCGTAATCACTTGTAATTTCAAAATGTGACCTGATTTTAAAGAGGACAACTGCAAATGCAGTAAAACTGAGCCACGCAGCTCTATTGATATTATATGTAGACGCTATTTTCGAGTACACTAGCAATTTACCCTAATTAGGAGATAGACGTAAATGACGACCCATATTCATATAGCAACACCGGAATGTACTGCGCTCTGTGTTGACTATCTGCCTCTACACTTCTCTTCATTAAATTTTCAGTTTATGTAATAATTACCTTCTGCATATGAACTCTGCAAAAATGCCAATCCTTCATCAAACTTTCAAATGTTGGCTAACAAATTTCAATTCTCCATCAAAGTTTCAGGAGGTTGTTAAAAAATTGCAAGGCTCTAAAAAAACATGTTTTCTTTTTTCTTGTGAAATAATACGAGGGTAGAATTATTGTTAATTGGGTTATCATATTGTTACAACACTGGATTATCGTATTATTACATTGGGAGAAAAGTTTTCTTGGTCCAATGAAAAAATGCAGTGGATCTAATTTAGTTTATTATTCGATTTGGATCTAGATTATGTATTCTTGATTCCAGTATTTATTCTTGATTCAAGTATTTATTCTTACATTTTCACATTTTTACACGTTTTTCCCATAAATTGTTACACATTTTTCTAAAATATGTATTTCCTTATTGGACTTTCTGGTAATATTTTCTTTCAGTGGATTTTTTCAATTTCTTTTAACACTTTTTTTTTCTTCTTATTCATCGAATTTTTACAAATATTTGAATAATTTTTTCTCATATAGAGGAAGTTCTGTTTTACCCCCAAAATTTTTTATATTAAAGCTTTCTCATGGCGGAAGTATTTTATTTTTTGAATTAAATTTCTATATTTTGAAAATTGATGGCTTTGATTTAAAACTATAGTGAAAAACTTAGAATAAAATCTAAAGTCAGCTGTTATCTTTTTTGAATAAGTAATAATAGTAATAATAGAAGTAGTAATAATAATACTAATAATAATAATAATAAGTACGCACACAACATCGTGCATAAATGCATTTTCCCTTTCCAAAACTTGTTTTGTAAAAAAATTTGTTTTTTATAATAATAATAATAATAATAATAATAATAATAATAATGTTAATAATAATGATGATAATAACAATAATAATAATAAATTAAAATTACAAACAACGCTCGCCTGCATAACATTTCAAAAAAAGTGGGCTACGAAAAAATAAAAAAGTGTGAAAAAATGTATGTACTTGAATACTAAAAACTTGGCGGTGGATTTTTTTTTGGTTAAAGTACTTTTAAACTTAAATTTTTGTTTGCGTAGTGCGCTTCTTTTGGAATATAAAGTAAGACATGTTTAAACACTCTTTGGAGACAAAAACGTGAATTTATTTTCGCAACTTGAACACTGAAAGGAAAGATTTAAGGCCACTTACACAATTTCAAGTGATATGTACTGCAATGTTGTCAGAATTACTGGCATATAAATCGTGAGGTTTAAGCAGGTAATCATTTTAGATGCAAAATGTGGCTAAATTTGACACCGGCTTGTCAAGTCTAACCTAACAGAAGCTGAACGTGTGACATTTTCTGTCTAAACTCAAGCACAGCAAAACACAATACGTTATATCCTTCATCATTAAATTGATATTTCATTCCATCACTTGGTCTTTTCGTGAAGAAAAAATTGAAAATCGTGATCGTTTTACACAAAATTGATTAAAGTTGCACTTTTCGAATGTTGTTTTCGAATGCAAAAAATCTCCAATTTTTTGAAAAATAAATTTCTTTACATAACATTTTTAACGTTTTTTGATGTTAACATTGTTTGAATATATTTTGTGCTGCACATACTTTTTATAGCTCTTTTTGAACAAAGGAAAAATCGGTTTCTCGATTCTTTTGCACAATAAATCTGTTGCTGACATTTTTGGCTGAAAAATTCCCTTGGAATGTTTTCGTATGTAATAAATTTGCCCGCGCAAAAATAGGGATTGCAAAAAATATGGTTTTAAATCAATATGCAAATGAACTCCATTAGTTTCCAATCAATCTATTAAATCAGTTGTGATGGAATGAAAAGCTCTGACTGACGCGTATAATATGTTTGAAAAATCTGCTCGTATGCTTGATTATCGATCTTGCAAGGCAATCGGGACTTGCCATTTGCCTGCAGGCTGAATTTGATATATACAAGGTAAAATTTGAACGCTATATTTTAATAGTGTTATCGGATTCGCCATATTCCTGCTCCTTTGATAGTCTCCCCGAAGGGAAAATTGCCCCTGTTTTATACTTACGGATATACTACTTTGCTAACTTTTTTCTTTCTCTCTCTCTCTCTCTCTCTCTCTCTCTTTCTACCCCTCGAGTTGTCAGTATTAGAAAGTTCAGAACCACGTGCATTCTGGAATCTTGAACAGTCTATGATTGCTTCAGGGTCCATTCGAGCAATAAAGACACGGGCCGTTTCCGATCACGGATCCACTTTAGCGTGACAGAAACGAATCAGACACGCTATTCTATAACGAACCTCTTCTTTTCCCTAGTTTACTTTGAATTCTTCTTATACGTATATACGTATATATTCCTATCAGTGGCGTTTATCTAGTCCTCGAGTTTTTTAATTTATTTCATGGATCTTCTTAAATCAAAGATTTTATCCTGCAAATTGAAATTTTATCTCGAAAAACACAAGATTCTTATTTACATTAAGGTTTAAAGATTGTTTGGTAACGTTGATTGTATTCCATCTTTTTCACTTTGCTTTTATGGAAAATTTATTCTTAGCAAGTTCTTAATAGATATTTATTTTTAACAATTTCTTAATAGAAATTTATTTTTAGCAATTTCTGAATAGAAATTTATTTTTAACAATTTCACAATGGAAATTTCTTTTGTGAATATATAAAGTTCCAAACGTTCAAATGAACGAACATTTTTCTGAATAATACTTTTTTTTCAATTTCGTTTAAAAATATTATTTCAATTATACTAAAAGAGAACATGAAATGATAGAACATTGTTTTTCAAACATTCCACTTTTTGTTTTTGAAAGTAATTTTTAAAATTTCAAAAAGAAAAAAGCAAATTTCGTTCAAATGAACGTTCAGTTATATTTATAGTGATTTTCTTTTATTAGAAACGATTATTATATATAATTTCGGATCAGAAAGTCGATTTTCATTTTTTCTAAATATTTTACTGATCATTTGATTTTTCTGAAAATTGTATTATATATAAATTGTATATTATAAATTGTATTATATAATTTGTATTATACAAAGTGCATTTTACAAAATGTATTTAAAATAAATACACTCGTATTTAAAATTGTATTGTACACGATCTTTTGATCGTTCATTAATCTATTGATCGTAAAACTGTTCACATAATATTTATGATTCATAAACGTAAATCACAATACGCAAACCAATTATTTACACATTCAACTTATCATGGTAGACACTTAACAGAAAAACCACGTAATTTATTTTTAAACTGGAAATTTTTTCGCTGAACAAAAATAAAAAATTCGAAAAAAGATCTCATAATTTCCGATTATTTTTTTAGAAATTGTTTTAACGACCTTTTTCTTTTTGCAGGTAAGCAGTCATTTGTTTTGAATTTCTACTCTCCATATACGTAAGTCAAGAATTTACTTATTTTTCTACAAATTAATTTTCAAAAACGGTGAGAAGTAAAAGAACGATTTTTCATTCCTTTCTACAAAAACCTTGAATCAAAAAGAATACTTTTCAAAATCCGGACAAATCACAGCCTGAAATAACTTTAATGAATGCACAAAGATTGAAATTATTTATTGTAGTTACAATATTTCCAAACAAAAAACAATTAAATTAATTCCCATTAATTAATGGAAATTAATAGTTTAGTTTCTTTTGTTTCCTCATAGGGAAGCATTGTTTCTTTCTAGTTTTTTTAGTTTCCTTTTCTTTTTTCTCTTATTTTTAATTAATTAATTGTCATTAATTCTCCCATTAATTAAACGAATGGAAATTAATTTCCCAATAAATTAAACAAATGGAAATTAATTTTCCCATAAATTAAATAAATGAAAATTAATTTTCCCATAAATTAAACAAATAGAAATTAATTTCCCAATAAATAAAACAAATGGAAATTAATTTCCCCATAAAATAAACAAATAGAAATTAATTTTCCAATTAATTAAACGAATGGAAATTAATTTCCCCAGTAATTAACCGAATTATTTTCCTCAGTAATTAATGAATTAATGTAATCACTTTTTACCGCTTTTCATTGGGCCGACTGAGATTAAAAAATATTTACACAGCATTGAAAGGATTTGTTTGATTTAAATATAGCAGTGGACGAAAGGAAAAAAAATCAATGGAGATTGATTGCTTTTCTTAATGAAAAAATTTCACGTGAAATTGAATGAATGGGCCGATGAAGAAATATACGTGCGCCCATTCTACTCTTTCTCTCTCAAGGTTATTTCTATAGGTGAAACGGAACGGGAAATTTTTGCTTTTAAAAGAACAGTTTGCTGGTTGGCAGCAAAAAGGGAAGTAAAATTGAGATCGCTGTAATTTCTCTGAGGCTCGTATTAAACCGCTGAACTTTACCACGAACATGATCCGAGCCAAAGGCTTCTTGTTCTCCACTCGGGGATATCTGCAAAGTTTAGAAGATTATGTTTGATCCTCGTTCCCCTGAAACTTGCCAACACTTCACAAGAAAGAGATATAAATGTCTAATTTCTTGAAAGCAGGATATGAGATACGCCCTCATTATTTTCTTATGTAATTTGAAGTCCAGATTTGCACCCTCAGCAGCTTCTGCAAACAATTATCTTTCCTAGGCTCGTAAAGTTCGTTTTTTTTTTTAGAAAACTTTTCTTTTTCATTGATAAAAACGTAATTGGTACTTTCAATCGTAATTCAACGAAAACGCATTCGCGAACGATTCTTGATCGAGATTCAAACATCTGCGTTTAATGAACTAATTATTTGCTGTTGGAAATAACTGTAAAAATGGCGTTTTAAGGAATAAAAGAAACAAAGGGAAAGAAAAGAAAGGTAAACGCAGAAAGGAAAGGCAAATAGAAAAGGAAGACAAACAGAAAAAGAAGATAAATAGAAAAGAAAGGCAAACAGAAAAGGAAGACAAACAGAAAAAGAAGATAAATAGAAAAGAAAGGCAAACAGAAAAAGAAGACAAACAGAAAAGAAAGACAAACGGAAAAAAAAGAGAAATACTTTACTAGGGATTGAAATTTCGGCAAATTGAAGATTGGAATCTTGAAGTAGAAGCTCGACATTTTGGAGAAAAAACCTGAAATCTGACGAATTAGATTTGCTTTCACAAAATGGAAATAATTAGCGAAAATTCAAGAAAACTGATTAAAAACATTTTCTAACAATTTTCCCCAAGACTAGGTTAACGGTCATCCTTCAATTTTCTTCTTATTAAACTTTTGAAATCTTTTTAGCACCGTAGAAATTTTCCCGCTTACAAAGTAACTTGAAAGATTTAACTTTTACATTTTTACCGCATTCGATATTTCTGATCAGGAAGAGCTTCATTTTATGCGCCTTGAATCCTATTAGTGAAGCCACTTGAAGGCAAATTAGGTTAAAACTTGGATGTTGTGAAAAATCATTTTGTGAAAAATCATTTTTCAAGAATATTGTTTCGTCAAAAGGAGATAATCTCAATTTTCTAAATATAGATGGAGAAAAAAGGGAGATTTTTAATGGTGAGAAAAAAAGAGAGAAAGAGAAAAAGAAAAAAGAAAAAAAAAAGAGAGAGAGAGAGTAGAGATTTAATGGTGACAAAAGAGAGAGAAAAAGGGGGAGTTTTAATGGTGACAGAAAGTCCAATAAAATGTAAAGAATTTCATTTTGAGCTCGTTGGATGTTTTGTCTTATTTATGAGTTCTGTCAATGTGGAGGTCTGGTAGTCCTTCATCCCCCACAGCGAGGTCAGAAAGCATTTTAAGAGCTTGCCACGTATTTATTTTTAAATCTCGTCGTGCGGTGACCACCTGGCTCGTGATCATCTATGTCACTTGTGTGCCATGAGGGAACTCCCCACAATCCCCAAACTTAAGTGGCTGCTTACATTTACACCCTCTTAGCTCCCTCTCAAACACGTGTCCTCGAGATCAATACTCCTCAAAAGTTAAAGCACTTTATATCAAATTGGTCCTTGAACAATAAAGACTTGTTTTTACTACTACTAGTCTGTAGTTGTCGTAACAATCGGTAAATCCAATCTTTGAATTATGAAAAAATCCTACAATTATAGCTAACATATACATATATATATACATAGATATATAGCCTATAGTCGATCATTTAAACAATTTAGATCAAACAATTTATAGTTGATCAATAAAACAATTTCAAACTTAACAAAAAACTTTTTATAAAGAGTTTAACAAAATCATGCTTCGAATTTTAAAAGACCTGTATTAGTAAACCTGTTGAAGAAATTTGCAACAAAAGGGCACACAAATGTACACCGAAAGAGGATAGAATTGGAAGAAAATTAAAGCAAGTTCTTGACGCAAAGGGATCGGGCCAATCTTAAGTAACTGGGTTATAATTGAATGTAGGTATAGTTGCTCTTTGATCATGAAAATTAACAAGCCTGGCTTCGGCATGTTGTTAAGTTGCTTTTATTATTAGTATTGGAATTAGAAGCATTTCGGTGCTCTAGTGCATTTTACAAAGTATTTATTATCAGGCTTCAACTACTGAAGCAGGTTACTGTTAACAAGGTTAATTAAATTCCAGAGGCAAGTTTGCTGAATCGTAAAAAGCAGACGAATCTTCTTTTCACGAGCAGATAAAATAGACGAATAACAACCTCGCTTGAATCTGCTAAAAACTCCTCATGCTAGTTAAATATGACCAAGGGTCAAGCCTTATCTTATCTCGAAAATAATAAATCAGCTATCTTGATGTTCAGAGTTGACAGCAGTCAGTCCTTTTGCCCATGTTTCATCCATCTCTTTCAGTATCAACAGTAAAAAAGCAATTTCGAGTTGTTGACACGTCGATAGTTCCATTTCGACCAATAAATGCAATTCACAAGTTCTGATACGCACAAATCGCGACAAATGGTATAGTTATTTTTATACGGTGAATTCCATTTGTTAGTATTTTTACTTTTTCTTTTAATGCTACGTTTTGTTGGTATTTTTATTTTCTTAATACTATTTTTGGTGTTATTTTTAGTTTTCTTATAGGACACAACTTAAAACTTCGAAACTTAAACTTAAAATTTCGAAACGATTGTTTCGAAAATTTTATCCTACTTCATTTTCTTACATGTAAAATTATTGCGTTTATATTGGGACTTTTCATTTTTTGCGTGACAAACAGAGAATCTTTCCTCGTTCGATATTTCGATGAGAATTCGAATTTTGTAAAATTAGTTTGATTTCACAAGATTCACGTGTTCGTGTTCAAATTCAAGCAGCTTAAATTCACAAACAAAGTATAATACATATATATACATTTTAAATACATACAATATACATTTTATAATATCCATTTTAAAGTTTAGATTATTAATTATAAATTGAAGCTTCGACATAAAAGGAGTTAAAAAGATGAACGTTTAGAGTACAATTTTTAGTCACGAGGATTATCTTTTGTTTTAACAATGAAGCGATTTTGAATTATATGCGAAGCGGTTTGATTTAATAAGATTTATACTTTGAAAGATTTTGAAAAAACTTTGAAAAGTTTAAAACATTACATTCCATTTTTTTACTTTGGAAGTCTATATTTGTCACTATTTTGGCCTTGATGTTCTAAACTTTTATACGTGTCGGAAAAGAGAAATAATTTTTTTTAACATTTCAAATAATTAATTTATAAAAGTTACTGACGTAACATCAACAGGATTTCTATAGCTCTGGAAAATCTGAAAAACCCGGAATTTTCATGGAATTTCATTACTCCTCATGGAATCGTAGACATCTCATGGGATTTTCACTTATATAATGGAAATTGGGATTTTCACTTATATAATGGAAATTTATTTTTTTCATTTACGTTCTTTACTTTATGATGTTTATTAAGATTTACCAAAATTCTTACTGCTTTTTTTATAGAAAAAAACTTTAAAATACTTAAAAATATTTAAAAATACTTATAATTTGTTTAAAATATTGAAACATACTCAAAACTGCTTTAAAATAATCTAGAATACTTCAAAATAATTAAAAATTCTTCAAAATATTTGAAAATACTTACAATTGCTTTAAATTACTATAAAATACTTGAAATTACTTTAAAATATTTCAAAGTATTTACAAATATTTATTTAAAAATACTACTTCAGAATACTTCAAAACACTTAAAACTAGTTCAAAATACTTCAGATTACTTCAAAATATTTAAAAATTCTTTAAAGTATTTAAAAATACCTAAAATTACTTAAAAATATTTCCAAATACTTCCCAATACTTCAAAATATTTAAATATACTTTGAAATACTTGAGATTATTTCAAATTATTTAAAAATTCTTCAAAATACTTAAAAATACTTACAATTACTTTAAAATATTTCCAAATACTTTCCAATATTTCAAAATACTTCAAAATATTTAAATATACTTTAGAATACTTCAGATTACTTTAAATTATTTAAAAATTCTTCAAAATATTTAAAAATACTTACAATTACTTTAAAATATTTCCAAATACTTTCCAATACTTCAAAATACTTCAAAATATTTAAATATACTTTAAAATACTTCAGATTACTTCAAAATATTTAAAAATTCTTTATAGTATTTAAAGGTACCTAAATTTACTTTAAAATATTTCGAAATACTTCCCAAGGCTTAAAAATATTTAAATATACTTTAAAATACTTCAGATTACTTCAAATTATTTAAAAGTTCTTCAAAATATTTAAAAATACTTACAATTACTTTAAAATATTTCCAAATACTTATCAACAGTTCAAAATATTTCCAAATGCTTTTCAATACTTCAAAATACTTCAAAATATTTAAAAATACTTTAAAATATTTAAAAATACTTAAAATGGTTTTAAAATTAAAAATAATGATCTAGAGTAATTTAAAGTCTATAGAAATTTATTTTTAAAGAACTTTCATTATTTCAAAAGTAATTTAAATTCTTGCAAAATATTGCAAAATTCATGTTCTAATTAAAAAATATATATTTAAAAGTACTATGGAAACTTTTATATTTTTCTCATGGAAAACATGGAAAACTCATGGAATTTTGTGAAGGAAAATTTGTAGAAACCCCTGCATCAGTATCCTTCGGTGTATATAAGGACATTTACACACGTGGTCATTTCACACAAACACAAATACATTGGTCACTCGTGTCTGTCGCGTTCACTCGTAGTGACGCAGCTAAGTAGGCGTGAATCGTGGAATTTGCAGTGCAAGAGAGGATGAGACGAGTGAGAAAAAGAGAAAGAAAGCGGCTGAAAGAGAGAGACGAAGAGAATGAATGAGAGCCAGAAAGAGTGCAAGAGATAAAGAGAGTGAAAGATAGAGAGGGTGAATAAGCGACAGAAAGCAACAGAGAGTAAGAGAGAGAAGAAAAGGGAGCAAGAGAGAGAAGAAAAGGGAGCAGGAAAGAGAAGAAAAGAGAGTAAAAGAGAGAAGGAACGAGAGTAAGAGAGCAAGAGAGAGAAGGAACGAGAGTAAGAGAGCAAGAGAGAGAAGGAAAAAGAGCAAGAAAGAGGAAGAAAGACAGAAAGAGAGTGAAGGAAAGACAGAAAGTTCTGTAAAGAAAAAAAGAGAGAGAAGAAAAGAGAGTAAGATAGAGGAAGAAAGCTAGAAAGAGAGAGAAGAAAAGACAGAAAGAGATGTAACGAAAAAAGGAGAGAGAAGAAAAGAAAGCAAAAGAGAGGAGAAAAGGGAATAAGACAGAGAAGGAAATAAAAGACAGAAAAGGAAATAATAGACAGAGACAGAAACAAAAGACAGAGACAGAAACAAGACAGAGAAGGAAACAAAAGGCAGACAAGGAAGTAAAAGACAGAGAAGAAAATAGAAGAGACAGAAAGAGAGGAAAAGAGAGACAGAGATCAAGCGGGAGGGAAAGTGGCAGGATGGGGAGGAAAAGAGACAAGAGACTCCGTCGTCTGCCCGTTTGGAGCGATCAATACACCTCGGCTGCCTCCGACACGAGAAAGCAACGCCAACAGCAGCATTCTCAAAGAGAAAGTAAACCCCTCTGCAGCAGCAGAGCAACACCAACTCTCCTCTCGAAACGTCCCAATGCGCTTCTCGTATCACAATTTACCTCCCTTTTCAGCCCCTGACGATCAGCTAACATAGATCAGCGCCTATAGCCGACCATTTCTCTCCCCCCGAATTCGCAATGGAATCTCGTATCCGCTCCTGTATATACCTCATTCTCCTCCACAATGGGTCCACCATTCTCTGATATCCCGAAACTAACGGTCACGTGAATGCGTTGCCAAATGAACAATCAAGGGGAAAGGCCATCTGATAAATTGATACTTTTCTCTAAATCCGATGACTTGCTTTATCTGTCCTTGCTCTTTCTTCTCCAAAGACTTTTCCAAATGATGCTTTTTGTTCTCGGTGAATGAAAGCTTGTTAATGCAAAACAAGCACTGATTTATGTCAATTGCTTGGATCTTTCTATTCTCATGAGATTTGCTTGACTTAAGGTCGTTTCATTAGATCTTGCTATCTTATTGATGACTTATCGGGAAATTGATCACTTATTCGGAAATTGATAACTTATCCGGCATTTGATCATTTGAGAGTAAGAAATTCAATTGGTGTCGTTCGTTTGGAAATTAAACTGATTTTGTTGATTTTTAAGGAAGAAAAAGAAACAGTTTTCAACTATATGTAAATAGGTAGTTTTTTTAAAATCTTTTTTAAAGAAAATAACACGTTTTTGGCTTTCATCGATTTTAATCCAGATCGATTGAAATAAAATTCGAAATTCCCGAGTCGAAATGTAAGCCTACTTTGAACCTGAATTTGAAGGGTATAGAAATGGACTCAAAGAGGTTGCAAAGTAGGGTGAAATAGATCTTCTTTAGTGTCTAAAAGTATGCGAAAATTTGGATCCAAAATGAAACGAAAAAAATCCAAAACGGAAGTTTCCGTTTTTACTGTTAAAGAAAGAAGAAAGGGAAGAGTGTAAAAGAGAAAAAGGAGGATTTAAACAGTCTCTACACTGAAAAAAAATTTATTTGATTCAAATAACCATTTACTTGTCTATTATCAAATAAATATTTATTTGAACCAAGTAATTATTATTTGAGTCCAATAA